>PVIH01004007.1:0-128596 GCA_004025045.1 Sigmodon hispidus | reverse complement strand
ATTCTTGAGACATGTCCCTGTCCCTCACTGGATTATCACAGGACAGACAGTGGCTCCTACTTTGAGATTTGTCTCCTGAAGCAGACTTTTTTTTTTTTTTTTTTTTTTTTGACAAGGTCTTACTACTTAGGTCATGCTGCTTTCAAAGTTGCAGTCCTCTTGCCTTAGCCTTTTGAGTACAAAGATTATAGATGAATACCACACACATACTCATATCACATCTTTCTGGGCCGCCACTGCAGGCCCACCCTCTGCACTTCTGCACAGGGACTCAGGAAGGTTTATGAATATAAGAACCAAGTGACTCCAAATACTTAGAAATCAAAAGGGGCTATGCCAGACTCTCAAAAGGGAGACAACCCTACCAGCTGCCCAATGAACTTCTTGGTCTTCAGGAATGTTCTTGAGAGTAACATGAACTTGGAGGTCAGAGAGAGCTGCATTTACATTTAGGCTGGATCACTTAGCTGTGTGATCTAACATGGCATTTGCACAACCAGGGTGTGACGAGGATTGTCACAGGGAGAGATTAGGATGAGCATGTGAGATCACAGGAGCCAAATGCATGGCCCTGTTCTTAGGTCAAGCAATTATGTGAATATTGGCTAAGAGGAAGCTATTTGTAGAAGAGAGTAAAGAAACCCAGTTAGGCCACTGTGGAAGTAGAGAGCTAGTTAAGCAACAGCAAGGGTGTGAACCAGTTCTCAACAGAAGTGTTCACCCAGAGGCTGGCTAGGGATCCAAGCGTCAAGAGCACACTCTAGCATCCTTGCTCAAATTCCTCATGCCAGCATGCCTCTTCCCAGGTGCTGAGCTGCACAGCATTCCAGCCCTGCAGACCCTCCCTCTTTGTGTCCCCATAGCCACCCTGTTCTTCTCCAATCTGTTCTCACATATATCCCAGGATCTCAATCTGGACTTGTCTTTTCCTTGCCAACTTCCATCTGTAGGGTGACAGAGCCTACGGCATCCTCCCCAGGGGACACATCTTAAGTGATTTGCCAAGTGCATCATCTGCATTTGGTTATGCAAAATTTACATATGTTCTCTTGTCAGCAGCTTCCATCAAGGCAGCATGCAGAATTGGGACTTATGATCCAGACTCTAGAAGATGAATCAGCCTGGGTTACATGTTCTACATACAAATAACAGCAACAAAAGTTGAGAGGGTGCTTGGTCACTGGAAAAGAACAGCCCTGTGCACTTAAAGGCTTCTGATGAGAGATTTTCTAAACTAATACATCAGTCTCTTTGATTTAAACCCCATCACCCAAGTGACATAATCATTAGTCAATGATGGTCCTTTGTCTCAGGCAAACTGGCCAGGTAAGACAGAAATCCCACCCAACTTACAGACTGTCATCTTCTTTGGGAGACAGGGTCTCATGTAGCTCAGTCTAGCCCCAAACTTGCTGTGTAACTAAGGATAGACCTGAATTTATGATTCTCCTGCCTGCACTTCCTTCCTGGGCTGGGATTTTAAGTGTGTGCTACCCTGCTTGGTTTTCTGTTTGTTTTGTGTGTGTGCATGATTTTGTGGGGTAGGAATCAAACCCAAGGTTTTGTGTAGGACAAGCCAGCATTCTCCCAACAGAGCCACATCCCCAGTCTCCATCATCTTTCTTAATGGCTGTCCAGAGGGCCATCAGTGCCTCTTTTGACAACACTGAAGGAGTTCTTGAGCCTCATCTCCCTAACCTCTGGACAGTTCTGCTCCCCTCTGCCTCACCACATTCTCCCAGTCTCCCCTAGTTTTTCTGGGCTTCTTCATCTCACTCTCACACGATCAAGGGAAGCGGCTCAGATCTTGATCGCCCCTAATGTTCTGAACACGTTAACTGTAGGCGCCCAGGGCTCTGCATGCTGTCCCTCCTTACACCAGTGACTCCTGCTCTGTGTGCACATCTAGCCCAGCTGGCACTGCGTTCCTTTCCTCTGAGCATCAGGCTTCTTGTCTACCTCTGTGCCTTTCTTCTTGCTCATTGGTACCTCTTGGAAAGCTGGCAGAACACAGATCCCATCACATTCCTCTCACCTCTGCTGAAAGGCTTTGTGCTGTATTTGTGTGTGGCTGATAAAAATAAAATAAAAACAAACAAACAAATAAAAACAATATCAGCAAAACCCTCCCAGGGAGTCTACTGGTTTTGAACAAAAGCATACACACCTAGGAGCTGGCCTGAGCTGGAGGGTCGGAAGCCTCCAGCCTGGTCTGTGCTACTTCCCCATGCCCTCTTCACTGTCAGCCTCTCCAGCTAATTTCAGAGTTCTTGAGTAAACAACGCTCCTTCCTAAGACCCTGTCTCTTCTGTCATTTCATGTCAGTTCCTCACTTTCAGTAGACACTTGATCTAAGGGATGGGCAGTTGGTGACTGTCCCTTCCCTGTGTGATCACCAGGTGTTGGGGGTCCCTGAGTACAGGGCTCACCCCTGGTTCACCATTGAACAACCTCTCATCCTCAGCAAGGGCCCTAGCACATAGTATGTGCTCAGTAAACATTTGCTGGATACTTCTGAACTGCCACTGATAGGCTATTATCAGAGGACACTGTTCATTTCTCTCTATGGATACAGACAAACAAGTATGAATCCCTTGGCAGGTGTATGTGCATGCTCACATTTAATTCTCACAACTAGCTCTAAAAAGTTCTATATTGTACTATATATCTCTTTTTGACATCAGCTTCCATTTAAAATGAAAGCTCAGAGAGTGTCTGCAAATCACATAAAATCACACAGCATGAAAATAGCTGAGCCAATATTCAAAGCCATGCCTGCTTTATTCTAAATCTAAATCTTTGTGGTCACTCTGCCACACCCTCCTCTTTCTTCATACTGTGTTACTGTTATATAAAATATAACAGTAATGGAGCCAGACACTTCCTTGACAGTGAGAAGGAGATATGGCTTAGAGTGTTTGCCAAAGCACAAAACCATGGGCTCTATGCCAACCAAGCACCATAGAAAGTGGGCATGTTAGTGCATGTCTGTAATCCCAGCACTTAGGAGGTAGAAGCAGGAAAATAAGGAGATCAAGGTTATCCTGAATTACATAGGGAATTCCAGAACAGCCTGGGACACGTGTCTCAATAATAGACAAACAACCAACCCAAGCATCCTCACATGCACACCCAGGCTGTTGAGATAGCTAGCTCAGCAGTTAAGAGCTGAGGACCTTCCAGAGGACCTTGGTTTGGTTTTCAGTACCCAGATGGCAGTTCACTACTGTCTATAAATCCAGTTCCAGAGAATCTGACACCATTATACCAAGGCACATAAAATAAAGTTAAATTATATATAAAAGAAAACAGATAAGAGTTGTAGGAAAGCCTAAGGCACTTTTCTAATTAGTGATTGATAGGGGTATGGGATTCCTGAGCTGGTGGCCCTGGGTTCTATAAGAAAGCAAGCTGAACAAGCCATGGAGAACAGGCTAGTAAGCAGCACTCCTCTGCATCAGCTCCTTTCTTTAGGTTCCTGCCCTGTTTGAATTCCCATCCTGGCTTTCTCTAGTGATGAACAGCAATGTGGACATGGGGGCCACATAGACCCCTTCCTCCCAAGTTGCTTTGGCCATGGCGTTTCACCACAGCATTAGTGACCCTGACTAGGAGAGTACATTCTTGAGTGTTAATAGTCCCCAGCCTGTGGCCAGAGCTCCGCCTGGCACCAAGGACACTACACCTGCTTAAGTTAGCTAAAGTGTCCTGAACATTTGCTGTTTGCTTGCTTCTCAGAGAGCCGAGACTCAACAATGTGTGTACCAATCTGAAGAGGCAAGAGAATGCAGCCACTATAAGTCTAGCTGTGTAACAAGGTTTCTCCCCGTCTTGATAAAGGGCCCCTTTGCAGTCAGACATGGTGCCCAGCCTCTGCTGCTGGACATATCTACCACTCACATTTCTGTTTCAAGCACTCCCAGTCCCAGACCAGAAAGGTGATTTTTTTTAAGGTCCATTAGCATAATTACCTGCCTGCAGCACTGTAGAGAAGCAATTAGATGAGCCTACAAGTTCTGCAGTTTTTTTGGAGTAAGTCACCTGAAGTTCAGCCGCCATCAGGATTCATGGCTGCCTTCTATAATCTTGTGAGATTATTTGGTAATAGCAAAGGTACCATGATGTAATTTAGTTTTAATGCCAGGAGGTACCCTCCCCAAATCATCAGCTTCAGAGCAATTCTAACTTTCAGGTTGGTTACACTTTCTGAAGCGAAGATTGGATTCAAAGTACCTGTGTTTCCAGAGTCTAGGGGTTGAATGGATCTTACCTCCATGGGAATGAAAAATGCTAAAATGGGCAGGGCCACAGGAAACTAGGGTAACTGCCCAGCTAATCGGAAGCAGTACATGTAGTTTGATCCATCAGGTATTTTCTGGAAGTCCTAATTTCCATCCTATTTCAATTTATTACCTCATTTTGTCAGCAAGCCCAGACACTGCTGTTATTTGGGTAAAACTAGTGATAACCATAGACTCCAGCCAATTTTAGCTACTTTAACATTTACCAGCTCATCACATCCTGGGGGCTGTTGCCACTATACCCCTGTGCAGATGGGATCGCTTAGGCCAGGAGGTTAAGGCATTTACTTCAGTTCACACACTGAGTAAGCTATTCAGCTGGGGACTGAATAATAATCCCGAGCCAGGCATGGTGACACAGGCAGATCTCTGAGGTCAAGGTCAGCCTGCTCTGCATTGTGTTTCAGGCCAGCTAGGGCTTCATAAAAAGACCCCACCTCATTAAAAAAAAAAAAAAAAAAAAAAAGCATTTAGTCCCTGAAGTGGAGTTACTACCTTTTGTGGGGAAGGAAAAGGATGTCTCAGAGAGTATGGATCTGGCCAAAGTGGATGTAGTGAGGAGATGAAGAGTTGGGAATTGTACCAAGACGAAGATTCTAATTGTAAACCCAGTGCTGCCTTGGCCACAGTTAGGAACCTGAGAAGCATGTGGGTAGCTCAGACAGAGGCATGCCCAGCTGCCCAGCTGCCCAAGTCTGTTCTCTGCTTCCAGCTTCTGAGCATGCCTCCTCCCCACCCCTACTTCGCATTCAGAAGCCAAGCATCTCCTCCTGTGTTTGTTAACAAAGTCTACTTTGAGGTGCTCCTTTGCTGTCTGTGCTTCTGGCAGAGGGTGGTCTGGATCCACTGGAAGGGTCAGGAGGTGGACCGGCTGTCACCATTCTCCCTGAGGACTGAGGCCACACCCACTCTCCAAGAAAGAGGAGTAAGGCTCTTTTTGTGGATTTTTGGCCTGGAACTCAACAGTGCTGTTGGCCTCTCAGTACCGGGCTATCCATTTCCAGGTTTTAAAAACAGCTCTTTAATTCAACAAACTGCAGAACTCTTATTTGATAGGGAGGAGGTGGAGGGAAGTTGTCCTTCTGAGACAGTCTGTCTCTGTCACTATTTTATTTCTGTGAAGAGACACTGTGACCAAGGCAACTCTTACAAGAGAAAGCATTTAACTGGGGCTTGCTTACAGCTTCAAAAAGGGTTAGTCCATGACCAACATGGTGGAGAGCATGGCTCTGGAGCAGTAGCAGAAAGTACATCCTGATCTGTAGACAGAGACAGAGGAGAGGTAGACAGAGACCCCAGAGCCCACTTCTAGTGACACACTTTCTCCAACAAGGCCACATTTCCTCCAGTCCTTCTAATCTCTTCATACAGTTTCACTCCCTGGTGACTAAGCATTCAAATATCTGAGCCTGTGGGACCATTCCTATTCAAACCAGCACAAAGTCTTCCTTATGCAGCCCATGCTGGTATCAGACTATGCAAACAAGGAAAACCTTGGCTCAGTCCTCCAACCTCTGTCAAGTGCTGGGGCTGTAGGCACAAGATCAGAACTCTCATTTCAAATGAAAACCAACAGCCCAAAGGATGGAAGCTGGGTCAATGAAAGGGGCCTCCCAGCCCACAGTCCTCCATGTCTCCTCAGTCCCAAAGTGCAGGACCTGGGTCTAGTGAGGGCTGCTGTTCCCTGCAGTCCTGGGTAGGCTGACATGTGCCTACCTGGGTCCCACCCTATCTCTGAACACCTGTCTATCTATCTTTGTGGCAGCCTAAGGGTCAAATCCTAGAGGAGCCTCAGCTGCTGCCCGGGGTGTGAATTGTCTGGCAATGTGTGCCCCAAGCTCCAGGCTGTGGTTCATTCTATGTTGAAGGCACCCTGACCGTCAGAGGGCTGTGCTGTCCAATTTTCTCTGTGTCACTTTACCCCTTCCCTCATCTTTATAATCAGTGACCCTGGTTCCCACTTTCTGCTGCAGACCTAAGACTGAAGAATAATGAAACAACCCCCATTGCCTTACAGCAGGCCTTCTCCACTCCTCCCAGACAGCTGCCTCCTGAAGTGGCTAGCACCATCCACACCCGAGGTACAGCCTCTAGGCTAAAAAAGCTTCCCAGAGGATATGAGCTCCAAAGGGACTCAGAGCAGGAGCAGGAGCTGGTAGCTTTGGGCGTGGCAGGAGATGAGGACAAAAGCATTTTAGGCTCATAATTGACAGTCAGGAAATATCAGAGGAGCTGTTTAAAGACTGTCAGCCCCTCTGGCTAAAGCCTGGCCTGGGCTTTGTGACTCTTGAAGGTAGGGGAAGTTAGATACCCAGGGTTGTCAAGAATCTTTAGGGGCTGTTCATGATCTGGAGATAGACATGGCCTGGATTTGGCAGTTTATCTGACCATATACAGAATGGGGGGCCTGAGAGTTTCATGACCCCATCTCTCCTCCCTATCCCCTCATACACACAGTTCAGAGAGCTTGGTTCCCTGTGAGGACAGAGGGCTGGAGACTTCAGGCTGCCTCCTGTCCACTGAATGCTGTCCGGCTTCCAGTCTGGAATGTGGTCCTGACCTCTCACCCCTCACCTTGGGACAGGAGTTGAACACCCTGCTTCTACTGGGTAGAGTTGTGGTTTGAAGACTGGGGCTATGCAGAGGATGACTCCTACTGACCCCTAGTCCCTTGTCCTGCGTCTGCTCCCACACCCTGCTCCTCAGCCCTGCAGCCCCCCTTGGCCCTGGCTGATGGTCTTTTCTCCAAATACGAGGTCTTTTGTTCACCAGGCAGCTAACTTGGTTCTCAGCCCTAGCTTGATCTTAATGAGCCCAAAGTCAACTGAAGAATGAGGTGATACCATCAAGGGGGAAACACAGGACGAGGTTTAGACTGCTGGCTACAGCATGCCACCCTGTCCTTCCCCACTCAAGCTTTCCTTCCATAACCGTTTGTACGCCAGGACAGTGATGGCGCCACACTAGCTTGGAAGTGCTCTCTCCCCTTCTCTTTCCACCTGTAATTCCTGACTCTGTTTCCCTGCTCTGTAGCCTCCTGAGTGTCGGAGTACTGATGGACACCACCATACCCAGTGACAGGGGTTCTTAACGTGACCATTTCTAGGGATGGACGGACACCTTTGTCCCAGTTGGACTCTGCAAAGTGGAGTCTATAATTCACAGGGCAGCACTACCCAACCCCAACAGCTCCAGGCTGAAGGCCCTCCCGACCAGGGCCTCCTCCAGCCTCTCCTGCTGTTAGGACCAAGTTCCTTCCGGCCACCAAGGTGGGCTTCACTTCTGTCAAATGAGGCTAAGTTCTATCTGTGGCAGCTGCAAATGCTGTTTAATATCTCTCCATATGCCGGTTTATTAAGGGAGGTCCAAATGGGCCTTCATAGTTTGTAGGGCACTTTCCATTACATCACCATTCAGTTACTCATTTTACACTCAGCAAACATTCAAGAGAAGGAGCTCAGCATTAAGTTAAGGCTCCAAGGTGTGTGCAGCAAGAAAAAACCATGTGTGTAACAGGACTGCCTTGGCTCCCTGAGCAAAAGGCATGAGAGAGATGGCCAGGGCCCCAGTGGAGGCTGGCAGGAGCAGAAGTGGATGGCTGAAGGGAAGCATGTGAGACAGGCTCAGGAAAGTCATCCTCCAAGCTGGGTACCTATCAATGTGGCTGAGGAGGAGTCCGGAGAAAAGATGGTCTAGGGCTATCACGACACCAACAACCTACAAGGACCAAAGGGACTGCCCAGTCCTGTGCTCCCTCCCTCTCTGCTGCATGGCTCTGGATGCTTGCCTCTAGTCACCCGCCTGCCACGCGGTGCTAACTGGGACCATCAGCCCATCTAACAGGCAGCAAAATGAGACTCAAGAAAGTCACTTGATTTTCCCCGTGCCACACACCTGGGAAGAGACGGAAAGCAATGCATGCTCCCTGGGGTTATGAGGAATCTCAGCCCAAGGGACCCAGAAGACGATGGCAACCTTAGGAACTATACTCCAAGCTCAGGATTGGCATAAGTCAGTGCTCTGTGTGTCAGGGATGCTGTGGGAAAGCAGAGACCAGAGTAGGGGGACTGGCCTGGAGGCAGCAGGAAAGGATGGGGAGACTGTCAGGGGTTCCCCAGGCAGAGGCTGCAGAACCCATAAAGCAAGACTGGCCTCTGCCAGGAATGGGCCTGGAAACAGGAGCATGTCCCACTGTGCTACTGATGTGTCACATAGTAGGCCTTCAACAAGGGTCTGAGGTCTGTGTACTGCTACAGGAGACAGAGACACAGAGAGGAATGTAAGAGATGCACAAACCAAGAGACCTAGAGATACCAAGAGAGAGACAGAAACAGACCAAGAAAAGGCCCATCCATGCCTTCTGCAGTGTCAGAGGGCAGTCTGAAAGAAGAGCCCACAATGGTCAACAGCTACTCACTGCCCTCCACAGTGTTGGCAGAAGGAAGTACTGGGATGGCTGGGGTGGGTATCTCTCAGCCAAGCGCATGTCAATTTCTGCCATGGAGCTCACATAGCCCTTCCCTCGAGGACAGGCCTCACTGGGAGGGAAAAAATCCTGCCTCATTCCCAGATGCCAATAGCCAACAGAGCAGACTTCTGTGGTCCTGAGCCACCTGGGCTTCAGGCCAGACCCAAAACCTTTTCCCTCTGGACCACCCCTCTCCCCCTCCTCCCCTTCCTCTTCCTCTTCCTTCTCTACCTCCTGTCAGCTCTCCATATCCAGTATCCCACCAATAGTGAAGGACAACGAGATACTCCCTCAGTGAGTGAGAACTGGACAGAACTGGGGTCCTCTAGAGACATATACCTCAGCCTTTCAGCAGCTATGGTACCTTGGTCTGGCCATTCTGGACATAGAATTAGCCTCTGGGGACTGCAGTAGCAGAAAAACACTTCTGTTCCTTCACATGCTCACATAAGGGTTTCTGCAGTCACAGAGTCCCCTTTGCTGGGACACTGTCCTTCTCCTGCAGACTCTGCTCCTACACACTCTCATCTGCCTGCACGCGGAGATGCTAGGGAAATGTAGGTCACCGGCAGGAAGTCTGGCTTGTGGTGATCCAGCCAGCCTCGGCCATCAGATTGGATGTTCATCTGCATCCCCCACCCCTTCTGCGATGCTCTCCTGGGTCAGTGTGACCCTGAGAGGGCAGGGCAGGCCTCCTTGTCACTGATCTTTTTTCAGTAAGAATTTCCCTCTACTGGACAAGGTGGTATACTTCAAAAGATGAAGAGATATGCTATCTGCTTTGAAGCATTTACAGATGTAGCCCATGGAATATCCTGGAATAAGAGTCAAGTCATAACCATGGCTGGTCAGGCTGGCTTTCCACAGCAAGGGTGTGAGACATGAATGGACACAGAGACTCCCGTCCCTCCATGATGAAACTGGGGTCTCATCTGGAAGGATTATCAGACTTCCCCATAAAAAGCTACCACATGGCTCCGTGAACACAGACATCATCCATCACCCCTTCCTCTCACAATCTGACACAGAGGCTATCCATGTCTCCCTTCTCAGTGTGAAGCCTACATGCCCTGCGGATGTTGGGGCTTTATGCCTCTTTCTTATTCCACACCCCTCACCCCTGCAATTCTCTAAGCCCTTAGTCTGGCTGGTCAGGCAGCTCACAGCCCAGATGTGGAACAAGGCAGAGTGGCATTGGGAGAGTGGCACCAGAACAGCACATCGGAAAGCCTTCCTGGAGGAGGTGACCTGAGGGTGCTCTTAGTGTGGTGGGACAGACCAGGGTCAAAGTGAGTGAGAAAGCTGAGATACAAGACCACCCAGAGTGAAGGCAAAGAGGACATAAGAAGTTCTTACGATGGTAGAGAGCGAGAATGTGTGGCGCTGAGGCCAGAGTTGAGTGTCATCTAAGGGTCAGATCATGGTCCTTGAGGCCTGTCAGAGACTTTAAATGTTGTCCTCCCACCATGGGAACTAGCTATACATACATCGAGCCGAGGACGTGGAGGAGCCAAAGGAGAGGTGGGGCCGTTCCTAGGTATCCAAGGCTGAAGTGAGGCAGGGCTAAAGACAGAGCAGAGGAGGTACACAGGAGGCAGAGGCAGGCAGATCTCTGTGTTTGAAGCCAGCCAGCCTGGTTCCAGGATGGTCAGGACTGCACAGAGAAACCCTGATTCAAAAAACAACAACAAAAATGACAGAGAGCCTGAGTGGTTCTCCAGACCCTTAAGAGGCAGGCTGGGGCTTCAGTGAACCTGTTCTTCCTGCCCTGGCATCTGTCTTCCCATCATGCAATGGGTACTAGACAAGATCAAAGCAGATTTTCCTGTGGGTTTCTACCCTCTTTGGACCTTTTACTGCTTGCTCCAGACTCACTGGGCTTCTGAAAGTGACTTCTTGAGAGTCATCTCAAAGATCAGGGCACAGCCTCAGGAGGTCTAGGATAAGCTGACCCACAGTTTATCCAGGAATCAGAAGCAATGGGGCTGGACAGTGGAAAACAGCTGGGCCGAGGGCCTAGGGAGGCCAGTCAGAAAGGAGGCTGGGAAGGGCCTGCTTACCTCAGATCATTCACGTCTAAAGTGGTCATGCAACCTGGGTGGGAATCAGGACTTGTCTTGGTCGGGCAGGCCTAAAATATGGACAAGAGTCTCTGTTTTGTCCCCTACAAAATGAGAATGTGACATGCGCCAGGATGAGCATCAGGGGCAGGAGGCCTTAGGAGAACTGTGTCTGACTCCAGACTAGTTAACAAAATCTATCATTCTGTGCGAACCCAGTGAAGAGGCAGCCACTGGAAATAGAGAAGAAACATGTTAGGCTGCTTAGTATTCACAGGGGGAGGGGCTCTCCCAGTCCCCGCCTACCTCACCTACCTGTGAGGAGCTTACAGACAATAGCAGCAGAAGGGAGGGATGGAGAGGGAAGATGGGCTTCCAGAAGCTACACCATGACTGACATAGCTTTGCCCTAAGGCGCTGGTTCTCAACCTGTGGGTTGTGACTCCTTGGATTTGCCTGACCCTCATACAGAGGTCACCTAAGACTATCAGAAAACACAAATATTTACATTACAATTCATAACAATAGCAAAATTACAGTTATGAAGTAGCAATGAAAATAACTTTCAGGTTGAGGGATCACCACAGCACGAGGAACTCTGTTAAAGTTGGGAACCCCTGCCCTAAGCACACATGCGTGTGAAGGTTTCCTCTCTCCTTTGGCCTCCCTCCCAGAGTACCTTTCTTTAGGGGACACTAGCTGCTGCTCTGTGCAAGGGCTTTGTTCTGGCCCTGCCCTCGCCAGCTCAGCACAGCCCCCTCCTTCCCCCAGTCCCCAGTCTTTCTGCTCAGCTGGCTGCATGAGCTGGGTGTGTATCCGCAATCCCTGACTCTTGGTTGCTTTTTTTCCCTATTGCTCTTTCTTCCTATGGCACCTCAGTGGACAGCAAGTGTGAAAAGTAAGACAGGGGCATCACTGTCTCCTGTCTTGCTAGGAAGGCCAGAGCAAGGTTGGTCCAGGAGGAGGAGAGAGTGGATCAGAATCTCCAGATTCAGGGTTAATGGACATCTGAGGGCAGGCTTCTGTGTGAGCAACTCCTGTTGCTGAGAGGAAATGCATGACAGAAACAACCTAGGGGAGGTTCCTTTTGGCTCACAACCCCCACCCCCACCCCAGCCAGTTCTAGAGAGGTCCAGTAGACACATAATCCCCAGTTTCAGTCTATGGTTCTGGAGAGGTCAAATATCAGGACCTGGACATAGTCCCAGCCACCATCAAGAGCTGAACGCATGCATACTCACGTTTAATTTGCTTTGCCCTTTTGATACATTTCAGAACTGGAACCCAGGGAATGGTGCTACCCACTTTGAGGCTGAGTATTGCCTCATCAATTACATAATTGAGACAGTCTCCCCACAGACCAATTTAGTCTAGACAATCCCTCCCCGAGACTCTCTTCCCTTGAAATTCTGCAAGTTGACAAAACTGTCACAGTGTCTAGGAGTCCTGGGTTTGAGTTACAATTACTATCAGTAGCCATGTATCCCGGGACCCTTTAGAGCCTGACGGTCTCTCTGAGTCAAGCAGGGGTACCACATTGCTCAATGGGAAGGAAGTCTAGGGCTCCATCCATGAGTGTTAGCACACAGCCTGATGCTCCATCAGAGGGACCAGCTCTGAATACCCTGCCTCACTGGTAAAAGGCAGCCAGAGCAATACTGCTCCCCACCCCTCCACCCTCAAGCCTGCTCAGGGACAGCGCCTACAGATGGAAGAGGCTGAGGCCAGCAAGATGACTCCAGGATAAACTCCCTTGCATTTCAACCCTAATAGCCTGAATTTGATCCCTGGAAACCACATAAGAGTAGAAGGAGAAAACTGACTTCACAACAGTTGTCCTTTGACCTCCACATGTGCGTGCAACACACACACACACACACACACACACACACACACACACACAGGAAATGGAAGTATCCCATTGTGCATTTCCTTCCCCCTGTCAGGCAGATCAAAATGATATTGTTGCTTCATTGCAGATGAGGGAACAGAGGATTGAGGGGTCCCAGGTTTTGGTCCAGGGCCTATTGAGTTTCAGAATCAGGAGGAGTCCTGAGAGGCAGGGCAGCCTGATTACAGCCTCTTAGGCCTAAACTCAAGGATGCAACCTCAGAGAAGGGCCTGATAGGACTCATTTCAGTCACTGTTGCTAGCTTTGTGTCTTTGGAAAAGTTGATCAGCCTCTCTGAGCTGCAGTCTTCCAATCTCTAGCATGAGGGTTCATAGGAACTGAGATGGGGAATGGAGTGGGTGGCCAGGTGCATCCATGATCATTACCATTAGCCTCATCCCTGGCTAGCTGAGGCAAAGCCCTGGATGGCCTCCCCAGCTCAGGAGAAGGGCCAAAGCATCATGACATCAGGCTTTGAGCCCAAAATAGCTCTCTAGACTAACCCCATCCCATCACAGCTGTGCCGGCCTTTGGCTGTCTCCTGTTGAGCTGACACTAGTTTTCACAATGTTACATAGTCACACTCGGTCCTTAGCTGGCTCAGCAAAGTCTCCAGAAGGGGCGCTTTTCCACAGCAAATGGAAGGGCCCACGGTGCTAGCTGTCAATTAGTGCTGCAAGAGAAAGGCCCAGACTCTGCAACCCAGCAGCCTGCATTTGGCCACCCTGCACCCTCAACTCCCTTGAGCCTCAGTTTCTTCTTCTAGAAAACAGGCTAACAGCAGCTGCAAGCCAGGTCTGTGGTCCCCGCTGCCCGGGAGGCAGAGGCAGAAGGAGTGCCCATCTGAGTCCTGCCTGGGCCTACTGACTGACTTCAGTGCTAGCCTGGATAACTAATGTATGGAGACTGTTCCAAATAACAAACAGAAAGAAGCTGTGGCATGATGGCTCACGCCTTTAGTCCCAGCACTCGGGAGGCCTGGCTTGAGGTTGGTGGTCTACATAGCTTAGTTCTATGATTATGTAGAGCCTTTGCCTGGCATGTTTGTAGTCCTGGGTTCAGTCTCCAGTACAGAAGAGGAATATGCTGTGGTTGCCTCTCTTGTAATGCTCAGAATACAGAAGAAGCATGGCTGCCTCCTTGTCTCAGAGCTCCCAATGCCCTGGACAAATGCAATTGCTGGTGCTCAGTGGAGCAGGGTTCAAAGCCTCTGTCCTACCCTAAAGAGTCACAGAACAATAGGCACCTCTTGGGATTTGGCCCAGTAAGGGCTTGCCTCCGAAAATCATAGATACCCACCCCTAACCCCTTACTGAAGCCAGTGGCAGCTGATTTACTGTGTAGGCAAACTGGCAGCAACAGATAGAATAGGACTGGCCTTCCCATTTGTCTGCTTAGGGAACTCAGGATGAGCCAACAGCAGGGACTGGCTCAAGGCTACCTAGGAGCCCAGAGGTGCTGAGGACTGATTTGGGTGTAGAATCTTAGTTGGTTAGAACTGGAATATTCTACCATGCAGACCAACATTCACAAGATGCACAAGTGACAGTCACCCAGACAGCAGCCCAGAGAAGGGAGGGGGTCTGGGGACAGCAGAGCGGACTATTAGGGGCCTAGCTGCTGCTATTCATTCGTTCATCTATCAATGCCATGCAGGTATGTCCTCAGGGTAAGCTCTGCACTCAACTTCTATGGTCTCAGATAGAAATCAGGCTAGTGACCAGAGCCCTTAAGGGACAGAGAGCCAAAAGCTTCCTGCCTCTGATTAGCTGTAAGACTCTGTTCTTCAGTCTGCCCTTACCCCATCCTTCTTTGGCCTTGACTGAGAAGACTCTCAAATCTTTGTTTATTAATGTAGCTAGCTGTTTATTAATTAACTAGCTGTCATGGGACTCACTCTGTAGACCAGGCTGGTTTCGAACTCATAGAGGTCCACTTGCCTCTGCCTTCCGAGTGCTGGAATTGAAGGTTCGCACCACTACTGCTGCTACTGTTTTGCTCATCAATGTTACAGCTAGGACACTGCCGGGTGGCCAGATTCATGAACATCTGTGAATGGAAGCCAAGCTCAGCATGTCCAGCATCAGGGGTGGCGGGGGCATCTCGCACAGCGTGAAGAAGGGAGAAGGGCCAGAGTTCCACACAGGATGTATACTCCCAGCTTTGTTCCCAGGACCGTTCAAGGAGCCCAGTTTGCTGAGTATCATTGTAAATCAAGAAACTTTCAGAGTGTCTCTGGGCTCCAGGCCTTTCCATCTCCTTCTGTCTGCCTGGAATGCCTTTGTGCCTCTTTGCCTGGGTGAACTACATTTATTCATCCTTGCTCACTCAACAGTGATCTAGGTACCCACTAATGCCAAGCCCAAAGATGTGCTCTGGGGATTCAGAGAGCTTAGAGAATAAAGGGAAATATGCAGTTAATCCCACACCAATGAGATCCACAGACCAGAACAGACTGGACAAGAGGCACTGGGCAGTGAGAGCCAATTCAGTAGAATGGGGACAGATTCTATGGCAAGAAGGCTTCTCAGACAAGACAACCAGCAACCAGAATGAGAAAGAGGACACAGATCAGTGCAGAGAAAGGAAAGAGTGTCCAGACAGAGGACACTGCAAGTGCAAAGGCCCTGGGGTGGTCAGGACAGCCCGGCTGGAGCAGAGAGTAGGAAGTGCAGTGTGGGGCTCAGACCTGGAAGGAAGGAAGGAAGGAAGGAAAGAAGGAAGGCCTTGTAGACAGTAGGGAAAGAAGGGTCAAGAAATGGGAGAAAACCACAGGTGTGGCTGTCCCCGAAGGCAGAAGGAAATACGTCAAGAAAGGATCTGAGTGACCTGCCCACATTCCCATGGTGAAGTCTTCCCCCCGCCTTGGGACTGTGGTTTATTTTCTGTTTTTCTTTCTTCCTCCCCACCCCACCCCCTGTTCCTATGATAAAATACTATGATAAAAAGCAACTTGAAAAGGAGTTTGTTGTGGCTCACAGTTCAAGGATGCAGTCCATCATGGTGGGAAGTCGGCCGCAAGAGTGTGAAACAGCTGGTCATCTGTAGTCAGGAAGAGGGACAGTGCTGCTGCCCAGCCCCGCCATGGTGAAGTCTTAATGTCCAGTGTGTGTGGCTGTACATGGTGATGGGGCATCACAGGAAGAAACTAAGGTTTAATGAGGTGGTTCCCTGACCCAGGAAGACCACGTGCACATACTAAGACAAGACCATGTAAAGACTCAACAGAAGGAAACCATCCACAGCTGGGAGGTGAGCCCTCAGCAGAAACCAGCTCACTGTGTGACTAACAGTTACCTCTTCTGGAAATGCTCCCAGACTCCAGGAGAAGGTTTCCACCATACCTGGGCTCTTGGAGTGATTCTGAACCTGAAAACTTCATACAGGCAGAGGCAACATTTGGCTTCTTGGCCTCCAGAACCCAGCTCAAGGCCTGAGAGTAGTGTCTGCACAAACAAATGAATGGGCGAACAGCCATCGAGGAGTGCAGAGGAGGCTTTGTTTCTTACCCTGGCCCAGGGTGAGTTTGAGCTGTAGACTTCTGAGGCTGATTTGGTAGGAGGCTAGACTCTGCTTGGCTCTCCTGGGACCATCCCAGAGAGAGTGCATGTTCAAGAGCTTCTCTGCCCTCCCTGGCCTTCCCTGGAGACTCCACTGTTCCTGTGCCTCATTCTCAGATCCAAGACACACACATCCTGCCTGGCTGAATATAGATCAACCGGCTAAGGCAAGGGCCAGGTTACACACCATTGAGATGCTGCCTCAGCTTCCAGCCTCATCCTGCCCAGAGGCTCCTGTTCGAAAACCCAGGGGACTGAGGAGGGGTGTGGATTCCTGAGTTGTTCCTGGATGAAGAAGTGCTCCGAAACCACCAGAGCTTTGCTTGGCCACATTGGTCCAGTCACCACTCCCCATCCCCACTATTCCCCAGGTTGGACTGGGTCTGTACCTTCCCTGAGCAACATGAAGGAGTCTTTCTGAGTCATGTCCAGGTCATGCCACATTTGAGGTAGACAGTTCCAGAAGCAGGAAGCCTATCTCACAGCCCAGACTGTGTGTCCCCAGGCTCCCCATCAGTAAGGCATCTCCCTAAAGCAGGTCTTGGGATCATAAGTGGTCTCCAATTCCAGACCAAAACCTCTTCCAGAACAGAAGTTGTGCCATGTCCTGCCCCCGCCCAGGACTGATTGATACTTGGATGATGTAACCAGCAGGCCACTCAGGGCAGTGTCTGAAGATGCCAGGTTCATGGTAGGGCCTGGCCTAGTTCCCCTGAGGGCTGCAGCTTGAAGCATGACAAAATCCTTTTCTCTCTGGACAGAGCTAGGCTGCTGCAGAAGGAAGGGAATTTGGCCTTGACTCTGGGCCAGGCGGCTAGGCCTGGCTGGAGCTGTCTTTCTTTAGTGGAGTGTGTGGTCCCCAAAAGAACATACCCAGAGAAGATTCACATAAGCCATTGGCAACAGAAGGCCTCCCCATCTGAAGCTAACAGCCCTGTCTCCCCAGCAAACCCTCAGCCTAGACTCTTTCCCTCAGCTGTACTCTTGTCCTTCTGCTTCTCTCTGTTGCTGGGAGACAGCCACTGTGTGCCAGTTCCTACCAAACAGGCAGCAGTCTGGACAGCCAACTAGGCGGTAAGCTTCAGTACCTGCCTCCCGGGAGGCCCAAGCTGAAACCTCCCTGGAGAAACCATTCTTGGCTTCCTGATCCAAGCCCAACTCTGCCTGGGCTCTGACCCCAGAAACTTTTCTCTGGCTCTGCTCAGGGCTCCCAGTGGCCCTGGGGAGCTGAGCAGCAGCTCCCCAGCTAAAGAGCCTGAGGCCTTATTGTCAGAAAGCAGAGCTAGGAGTTTTCAGCTCAGCGTTGGCCTTTAATTACAAGATACATTCAGCTGCCTGCTCATTTCTGTTTCTCCACAGACTTCACTAATTGAATTTGCCACAGCAGCAGGCAGACCTGGGGGACCATGAGAGACACCAAGGGGCAAGGGGCTATAAACTTACTTTCCTTCTTGGCCAAGTTCAAGCAGCCAAGAAACTCTGCCCTATCACCGATCATGCCAGTGCCTCATCTAAGGGGACCCTTCAGCCCTCTAACCCATGGCCCAGGGCACCCATGCCTGCCCCGATCCCAGGCCCAGATGGCACTCAGATGCCTGTCTCCCTCATCCCTTCAACTCTGATTTCCAAAGCTAAGCAAAGTCTGCTGGAGCAGCGGGCTAAAATTCCAAACTCTGCCACTTAGCCACTTAGCTGGCTCGGCTCACCTACCGTAGGAGTCGCCTGGGTCCAGGAGGGAGTCGGGCTCCATGATGTGTGGGCCCCTGGGCCGCGGCCCCACCTGATTTATGAACCGAGGCCGTCTCCATGAGCGCCTGAGCTTCTCCTTTTGTATTCCATCTGGCGGCTTCTCCAACTAGATGACTGGGTATTCCTGCAAGCAGGCCCCTTTCCAGCCCTCGCCTTCATACAGCACATTTAAAGTAGCAGTAACCTCTTTTTCCTCCCCCCGCAGCCTGCCTGGAAACATTAGAAGGGACCGAAGCAGCGAGATGTCTAAAATAGGAAGACGCTGGGGATGGCTGGCCTGGCTGCCCGCGATGCTGGCTGTGGAGATCTGGTCCGGCAGTGCAGATGGAAAAGCTAGGAGGTAAGACAGACACCCGGCTTAACATCTGGAAGCCGGCTCTGGGGCCCTGGGGGCCTGTGCGAATAAGTGGGGAGGCTGACCTACTCGTGGGAGGGGATGGGGTGTCTGCTGTTCACCATCTAGCACCCCAAAACCCTGGGGCTTCTCCCAGGCCTTGCAGGAACCTCCCACTCAAATCTGTTCTCAGACATTTCCCTGCAGTGTGGGATGCAGAAATTGACTCATCCAGTCACTAAATATTTTTTTGAAAATCCAGTCCTTGCCAGACACTGTACTGTGCTTTGTCTGCAGCAGGAGAGCAAGATGCAGAGTCTGGCCCACTGCAGGGGAAACAGCATCCGGGTTGGCTAGTTACTGCAATGGCGAGTGTAGGACAGTACCTCAGGAGCACAGAGAAGGAGGGATCCCGGAAGGAAAAGGCACCAGGGCCTAAAGGATATATGGGACTTAGCTGGGCAGAGAAGGGTCAGGCCTGCACAGTGGACATTTGCAGGTTTTGTTCTGATAACTAGAATAGATAGGAGTTGGGAGAGAGACGGAGTGGGAGGGCAGAGGGTCAAGCTGGACATCTGGTTAGTGACATGATCCCAGTTGCCTTGGAAAGGCTTTTCTGGCCAGTTTGAATAATGGAGCAGGGATGAACCAAGTGTCTATAACATCAACAAGAGCAGCTGTGGCCATATGGGGACAAATTATTAAGCCCCCCCAGGGGTACTATTTAGAGTGTTTACCTACACTGGCTCCTGTGAGCCTCCCAGGATTACTTCTCATAGAAACCCATTTCACAGACAAGTGCAATGCAGCTTAATGATGTATCCAGGCCACAACTCGTGAGTGTCACCTGGGCAGGTCTGTGTCCCAGAGAGGCTACAGCCTTGGTGTCAGAGGGTGGGAAGACAAACATATTACCAGTAGCTCAGCATCATCCTGGTCCAAGTCAGTGCAGGCCAGTACTCTGGGCTCATAGCAGGAAAAACTTCTTCTGGGTCCAGCAGGGAAAACTGTACCCTGAGTCTAGATGGGTTGAACGGGGAGGCAGGGCAGAGGGGACTGTCCCAGGCTGCTATGGGGGCAGCAGCAGAGACCTGGGCTGACAAGGGTCTCTGTGGGGAGCAGGCCATCATGTGGCTAGAGGAGGTTAGGGACTGGGGGCACAGGGCAGAGCTAAGACAGACCAGAGGGATAGCTGGAGTTGGAGCGTGCTCCAAGGGCCACAGGAAGCTGGAAGCATGTGTTCAGAGGCTGACCTCCTTTCTAGGGATACTGTGTGATCCTTTGAGCAGCCCTTTCCCACCCCCCACCCCCAGCCTGCCAATCCCCCTCCCCGCCCCCAGCACGCAGCACTTCCTGCAGAAGAAGAGAAACCATCTGCCATTGTTGTGTGCTAGGAGCTGAATCTCAGTGACCTGCTTTTTTGGAGGAATGGCCATGGAATTGGGGTGGGGGGATTAAGGGGAGGGAGATGGGGGACAGGCAGGCATCTACAGGACTCCATGGTACTGACTGGCTTGCACTAAGTGGGGTTGGACCAAGGCCGTGCTGAGCCACGACAGCATCTAGCCTGGGCCCATCTCAGCTGCTAGCTGCTGCCTAGGGGCTCCCAGAGAGCCAGTGGCTGCTGATGTGGTCAGGTTCCTCCTGTTTCTTCACCCCTCCTCCCCACCTTGGACAACAGGATCCCAGCTCCCAACCTCCTGCTGCTAAGGTTACAGGAAGGCCAAGCCCTACCCAGGCCTACTGTGGGTACCTGGCTCCCTGGATCTCCTCAGGGTGCTTGGGAGGGCTGTTGAGTGGTGGAGCGGAAGAGGCCTAAGTGTAGGGAATGGGACTATATTCTTTGACCCAATAGATGAGTTCCCTAGGGCCTTGGGATGCTGAGGGTCTGGGGGCTTTGGTGTTCATTTGCAGACAGGGAGCCAGAGCTTCTTTCTGAGCAGCACACAGTGGGGATACAGCATATAGATGGGGCTGAGGCTGGGTGTGCTACAGCATGCCTGTGATTTCAAGCACTGGGAGGTTGTGGTAGGAGGTAGTGAGTTCAAGGCCAGCCTTACCTACACAGTGAGACCTAAGGGCTGGACAGGCTGGCAAGACAGTGTGGTGGGTACAAGTGCTTGCTACACAAGCCTAACACCCTGAATCTGATCTGTGGAATTCACAGCAGAAAGAGAAAAACTATAAATGGAAGCGGAGTTTTTTGTTTGTTTGTTTCAACTGCCCAATTCCAAATAAACACAGAAAAGCTTATATAAATTACAAAATGCTCAGTGAATAGCTTAGGTTTATTATTAACTAGCTCTTACATTTAAATTACTCCATTTCTATTAATCTATGTATGGCCGCATGGCCTGACCCACCCTCTGGCATCTTGCTTCTTGGGCAGCTCACTTGAATCTCTCCTGACTCTGCCCCTCTTGACCCCAGTCCTCAGTTTGATTGTCCTGTCTAACTTTATTCTGCTTTCCTACAGGCCAAGCTGCTTTCTTATTAACCAATGAGAGCAGTACATATCCACAGAAGGGTCATCCACAGCAACAAAACCTCCTGAAATTTGTGCTTTGACTTCCACGTGCACGCAGGCCAAAATAGCACACATATGTATAATAAACATAGCAGTGTTTGGCTACTTTACATAAATTCCTGTATTGGATCCCCAGCAACAGCACTTAAGTCAGGCCTGGTGGTGCATGCCTATAGTTCCAGTAATTGGAAGGTGGAGGCAGGAAGATCAGAAGTTCAAGGTCATCCTTAACTACAGAAGGAGTTCAAGGCTAAACTGGGCTGTGTGAGCCCTAGTCTTAAAAAAAAAAAAAAAAAAAGGATGGTATTGTGTTGGCTTATAACTGGACTATGTCATTAACTAGCTGGATGATTCCCAGTAAGCTATTTTTCTTTCAGGGCTACTGTTTGCCTAGAAGCAGAAGCTGGGCCTGGCCTGTGTCATGCATTCAGGAGAGATGTGGCTCACTCTGGCTCCAGCTCTGGCCCTCTCCACAGCGTGGTGCAGCAATGGAGAGAACAGGGGCCTGTCCTGCAACCAAGGATGCCGAGGACTTGACAAGCTTTCACAAGGAGTCTAGAGAGGGAAATGGGAGGGAGATCTTGGCTTTCATGCTAGCTGTGTCTCCATTGTGGGGGCCACATTCCCAGGTCCCTCTCTCTTTTTCAGCCAAGAAACAAAGCTTGATTATCTGGCACTTTCTCCATCCATCAGTAATATGCTTACAGGTACAACCAGAGTTCCTGCCCTCCAGGACTCTTATGATAAACGTGTCGCCACCATACATTTCCTTTCTTTTCCTTGGTGACACATCAGTACTATCAGGCCAATCTCCTGTTGCACCTTTTGGCTATGACTGTTGAATCAGTCCCTTACCCATGGATACCTAGTTTACAGTTGGTTGCCACACAAATGAGCAACCCTACAATTAATGTTTGTTTTTCTTTTAAAGATAAGGTCTTGTATAGCCCCAGGCTGGTGAAGAATTCTTTGTATAGCCAAGAATGACCTTGATTTTGAATTTCTCATCTTGTAGCTTTCACCCACGAAGTACTGGATTCATGAGCATATGGCACCATGCCTGGTTTTTCTCTCTCTGTCCAGGATTGAACCCAGGATTTCATGCATTCTAGGTAAACTCTCTGCCAACTGAACTACACCCCCAACCCTGAAGTAACTGTCTCCATGTACCCCATGCACATCTGTCCAGTGAATTCTGTAGGAGAAAACTGTAAATACATGATTGATGGGGCAGAAAGGTCTGCATATGGCAGCAAGAGCCTGCAAGCTCTTCCAACAGTCAACAAACACTGACCTCGGCCCAGCACGGGTGCAGGGCCTGGCGTAGCCAGCAACTTCCTCCTGTGGATTCATAATCTGGATGAGGAGAAGCACGCACTTCCACCAGAGACAGATGCTATTGAGAAAGCAGAGAGGGGCCAGATAAATACTTTTGAGCAGTGACGTGATGGGCCTGGCCATACAAAGTCCAGGGGGCCATCATGTAGGTGTGGGCAGAACCAATGCAAAGGCTGATGGGTAGGAGGCTTGGGATGATGGCCAGTGTGTCTAGGATGGATGGACAAGTGAAAGAGTGGGTCAGAGGTGGCTTTGTGCAGAACTCTATGGACTGGGGAATGTGGGCCATGGTGAGGCAGTGAACCAAGAGGCTCCTTGGCTGCTGCATGGAAAGTGGTCAATGAAGGTAAAGATCCTGGGAACTCAAGCAGGGGCTGGGGTGGGACGGGAAGGTGCATAGATTCACGAACCCTGTGGCGATCTCGGGTGCAGTCAGCAGAGAAAAGGGAAAGTCCAGGATGACTTGAAAGCTTTTGTTGGTCTCTTCCAAGGAAGGCAGCAGGAGGAAGGCTGGGGCTGGGTACAGGGAGCTCTGCTGTAGTGTGCGACATTTGAAGAAGACAGACAGACATACAGAGAAGTCGGGGAGCTCAGAGCAGCAGGAAGAATGGATGGCTTATCAGTCTGAGACCAGCAGTTCCCCACACAGCCTGCCACTGCAAGGCCTTGCTGCAGCCTCCAGGACCTATTGCTTTGTGCGCAGAGAGGAGTTAAGCAGGGGCTGTGGGTGCAGCTGAGTTGGTAGGCTATTTACTTTGCATGCAGGAAGTCCCCCGTTCCACCCGCAGCGGCCACATTAAACAGCATGGTAATCTCAGCCAGCACTTGGAGAAGGAGACAGGAGGGCCGGAAGTGCAAAGTCATCCTCTGGAAGCCAGGCTGGGCTACATGTGACCCTGTCCAGAGAAACAAGGGATGGAAACGGTAAGGTAAGGAAAAAAGAAAACAGAAAAAGAAATAAAAGGAACAGCCAGATGTGGATAGAAGAGGTGAGGAAATGGGAGCCCTGCAGAGGCCAGGTGCCTGGGAGCCAGCTCGATCATTGTGTGTCACACCAACAGGCCAGCATAAAGACATGCTAGCTCTGTCAAGTCCTCAGCTTGGCCAAGCAGGAGATTGTCCAGATCTAAGGAAGGGCCAGTGCTTGGAGATCTGAGGGCACTGAGAAGCGGGTAGCTACAGGGCAAAATAGGAACATGGGGCTAGTGGGGCTCATCAGATTCAAGAAAGCCTTTGCCAAGGAGGGGCTGGCCATGTCGGATTTTGAGGGATGAAGAGGAGGAGTTCACAGAGCTGGAGGAGGTAGGCATAGGATTTGATTGCACACACTGAGAAAGGCTCTACTCCAACAGCTGTCAAGCTGTTTTCATGCCCCAGATTTGCTGGTTGAACTTTCCTATCTAAGGCTGAGGGAGCCCAGGAGGAGCCCAAGTGCCCTGCTCCCACTGAGCTAAGTGTATGGAGTCTGGCCAGGCTGGGTGTTCCTTCTTACCACTACCTGAGCACAGGTGGCAGAGCTCAGACTTCAGAGCTTAAGACCAAGTGCTAATCTACCTGTCTTGGTCCAAAGCCCACTGTGTACCTTCTTCGCGACCCTCGGCACATAGACTCACTTTCCTCATCCAGAGCTCTGGAGGGTGGGGGTAGGCCCTGGAAGGATGCTAGCGGGATCCTGAGTTGAGCATGGAGAACACGAATGGGAACCTGGTCCGAGTATGTTACATAGCACCCTGACCTCTCATAGCACAGCCCCCAGTAGCCTGTGTGAGCTGCCTAGTACAGCTCCATCCCAAATCCTCTTGTCTTCTCCTTCTCTCCCTCAATCTTAGTCACTGTTCTGTGGCTGTGAAGAGACACCATGACTGACCAAGACAACAGGTATAAAAGGAAGCATTTAATTGGGGGCTTGCTCACAGCTTCGTAGGGTTAGTCTATCATTGGGGCAGGTATGGGGCTGAGCTACATCCTGATTCACTGGGAGATGTGCAGGCAGAGAGAGATACTGGGCCTACTGTGGGCTTTTGAAACCTAAAATCTACTCCACACCTCCTCCAATAAGGCCACACCTCCTAATGCTTCCTAAACAGTTTAACTAGGGGCTAAACCTGCAAATATGCCTGTGGGGGCCCATTCTCATTCAAAGCACCTCCTACCCCAGCCACAGGTCAGCCTCTTGAGTTTTGTTTTAGAAGAGGGTATTGCTATGTGGCCGTCCTCCACCTTTGCTTCTGGAGTATGCTACCATGGAAACTACCTCAGTCCTGACTCTGAGCACAGGCTGCCAGTTGCTTTCAAGAGCCTCCATTTCCCCTGCCTTCTGCCGAGATTCCCTTTGCACATCTTCTCCCGGTCCTCACTCTCAGAACAGCTCCGTTCTGTTCTTGCAGCACCCAGAAGAGCATCCAGCAGACCTCACCAGACTGATGGGGGAAGTGACAAAGCGCAGCTCTCCTTTTTATTTCCTTAATTTATTGGGCACACAGTCCAGTGAACTCATGGGGACTGGGACATCTCCCCTGGAGTTATTCTTCTCTGTACCTCCTATAGCTCCTGTTTCCCTGAATCTTCTTGGGCCTTTCATTCCCAGGAAGGGCTTGAACACAAGGCCATACAGATAGGCACTCCAACATCCCCTCACCGCAACTCAGCAAGTGAGAACTAGCAGAGCTGAGATTTGAACCCTTGCCTCTGTGGTGGCCTCAAGGAAAGAAGGTTTTCTGATATGGGCAATAGGGAGTCATGGAGATGGAAATAGTCAGCTAGAAAAGCTGTCCCAGCAGTCTTTGCTCTGATCCTAAGGTCCTAAGTTCATATCTAGAACCTCTGAGAACCAAGTCTTCCTTGGTCTTGGATTAAAGAGTGTTCTTTAAAGGGTTAGGGTTAGGGTTAGCCTTGATCCTCATGGCTGACACCATCTAACAAGTCCTGAGCCACACCAGGTTTGATGTAGTATAATCCAGGCCACCCTGTCCATGACTGCTAAGAAACAAGGAGAGGCCACAGCACATAGTGAGTTCCTTCTGAGGACAGTGGCTCCCATGGCTGCCTGTGCGAGGATCTGTAAGATCCCAGTCTCAGGGACTCCCATCACACTGTCCCAAGAAGCCAGGGATCAAGGAAAGAAGAGGCAAGTCACTGCCTCCAGGGAGGAAGTAGATGGAGGAGCATGCAGTCTGGATTCCACACATCCCAGTCATGGGCAGACTCATGGGCTCAGCTGGCAAAGGTCCTGTTGTGTGAACAGGAGGACAGGAGTTTGGCTTCCTAGAACCCAAGTGGAAAACCAGGTAGGCATGCTGGCTTGCCTACGATCCCAGGGCCTAGAGACTAAGTCATGGGATCTTTGGAATGAGTGAGTTCCCCTGAGGGTAAAACACAAGCTCCAGGGTTGGAAAGAATCTCTTCTCCATCAGGAGAAGGTGGAGAGAGCGAAGGAAGGCCTCAGCCTTTCTCATGCCTACACACATGAATATGTATACATACATGCACATACATCAGATACATGCAAAACAAATTTTTCTCGAAACCAGTCATTTGGAGGGTTGCCAAGGAGGCTAAGTCATTGTCCTTCCCAAACAGCTAACTCCAGGGCCATTTCTTAGCCACACAGCCCTGTGGATGCTCATTAAACAACCCCAAGTCTTTCCCCCAAAAAGCCAGCTAGAAAAAAAATGACTGGACTTTGGGGGTTTAGAGGGTTTTCCAGGATAAGGGGATCAGAATGAGAGTCTGGAGTCCTCAAAATTACCCCAAATCACAGTGAGCCAGGAGGCCTGTCTTGAGGTCCCAGGATTTGGCTAGACTTGTATCCTTGAAAGCCTTGACACAATCATTGACAGTCTTACAGTGGGCCAATAATTAGATCAGTACAGGGATGGTATGCAAGCATGTACCCATGAGTAGTCCTTTTCCTCTTTCAGCAAGCATCAAAGGCTTGGCCTTGGTCACCACCCAAGAGCCACTGGAGACCTCAGCTAGGACATGTTCCTATAAGATAGCAATCTCCATGATCCCCTGTCCACACTCTGCTGGATTGCCTCCTAGAAGAACTTCCTTGTCTTCCAGGCATTGCTAGGCAGTCACATGCCTATTCCCACTACTGCTGCGCAGCTGCTCTTGGCTTTCACTTACCTGGCCAGGCAGAGTATGTGTGCCTGGGGAAGCCCTGGAATTACCAGATTTCCTGGCCTGAACTCAGATCTGTGCAGTCCACCTGACCTACACACTGGGCCTCTTGGCTAATGTTCAGGCAAGTCAGGAAAAACCACAAGAAGCCTCAAGTGTTAACACATGTACAGCAGCAACAGAGGTCAGTGTGAATCAGCAAGCGCTGTCTTAGGACTGTGCCAGAGTGTCAGCCATGAAGATCTCCAACCATTGGAGAGGGTCCCTCAAAGAATCACCATGGGAAAGCTACCTACCATTGCAAGAGAGCTTCAAATGCTCTTTTACTGTAGGCCTTTGGAGGTTTGAACACATAGAACAAAGTCCAGATCACCAGACCACACAGATTATCTGTGACAGGGCAGGCAAGTTATATGCCAGAGGAGCCACACAATAAATATTATAGACTTTTGGGGTCTGCTCAGTTCTGCCATTGTAATTGGAGAGCAACTGTGGGCAACTCCCAAGTGAGTGGGTGTAACTGTGGACCAATAAAGCATTACTCTTGGGGCCAGAGAGATGGCTCAGCAGTTAAAAGCATTTGATCTGAAGTCTTGGGGAGACCCATCTAACAAACAAGACAGCCCCACAAATGCCTATAACTCCAACTCCAAGATAGGTGGAAGGAGAGTTGCTGGAGCTCAGTGGCTTCCAATTTAGCTGAGTAAATGTGAGCCCCGGGTTCATGGGGAGACCCTGCTTCAAAGAAAAAAGAAGATGCACATTAATCTCTTCTCATTTCTGTGCCTGTGTGCCAGGCATACACAGACACCCACAAATAAACAAACCATTACTTTTGACACTAAAAGTAGGCTTTCTTATCACTTCCTCTTTCCTTTTTCGGTTTTTTGAAGCAGAGTTTCTCTATGTAACCCTGGCTGTCCTGGAACTCACTCTGTAGACTAGGCTAGCCTCGAACTCAGAGAATTCATCTGACTCTGACTTTCTCTTCAACTGCTTACAGCTGTAAGGACTGTATGGGTTGTAGTTTGCAGACCTGTGTCTGTGTGTGTGATACTGGGAAACTGGGTTAGCCTTGGGTAGAAAGGGGTGTTGAATGCCAGAGCAAGGCTTTCAGGTTGGTAGGGCTGGAGGCTGACAAGTGCCCTGACTGGAGAATCTGCCACCATCCATTCACTTTGCACCCTCTCCTCCTCCTATGGGTCAGACCTGCCCATGTGCAGCTTGGGAGCTAAGCTCTTCTGACAGCTCCACAGAAACTTTTTTTTTTTTTAGACCTTTATGATGGTTCATGCTTATAATTTCAGAACTCTAAAAGTGAGACAGAAACATTGTGTGAGTCTGGAGACAGCCTGAGCTACTTAGTGAGTACCATAGCGAGGGCTAACGATGGAAGCAAAAAAAGCTATCAGATTATACATGATTATGAACTTATTAGGGTCAGTAGATAGAAGAACCAACAACAGTTTTTTGCTTTGTTTTTTCCCTGAGACAAGGTCTCTCTGTGTAGTCCTGACTGTTCTGGAATTTACTGTGTGGATCTCACAGAGATCCTCCTACCTCTGCCTCTGGGGTTTTAAGATATGTACCATCAAAGTGGGCAACAAGAGTTTTATTTCAAGCCCCATTTTTCTCTCGGGGTTATTCTTAATTGAGGATGGCTGAGTGTGATTCAGCATGTTTGCAGGGCACACAGCTGTAGATCTGCAGGCACCCTCCCATCCAAGGCCCATCATTCTCATGGCTCCTGTCCAGTCTGCTACTTCTCTGTGATGAGTTTCTAGCAGCTGCACTTACTTTTGGATCTTTACCTCCCTGCTGTCATATACCTGGCTGGTCCCTGTCTTGTGTGATGACATACAGACCCACCCCATTCCATACACAGGCACTAGGCTTTCTGCTGGAAAATCTCAAACACAGAGCTGCTTTACTAAGGGGTGGAGAGCTTAAGGTGTGGCTCAACATGGCACCCTAGAATAATTCCCTGCATTGTTGGGAAGAGGGAAAGAAATTCCCCAGGGACCGGGAAGTGGGGAGTCCTACCAGAACAGACAGAATCTGGGCCTTCCTTCCATCTCAGGCCATCCTGAATGGTTCAGGAAACAGGTATCTCCAAGGTGGATAGCCCCTGCGTACTCCTGCAGACTCAGGTCAAACACCTATCCAAGTGGTGGCCCCTGGGGACAGTCAGTGTTCTGGTCCATTTATCCAACCTTTCATCCATGCAGCTAACTAATATTTACTGAGCATTTCTTATGACTGGAGTTTAGGTTACGGTGGTGAGCACAGGCATGGCCCTGCTGTCTAGGTCTTCACTGGCTGGTAAAGGTGGACTTTGTTACCCATTAACTTGGCAACTGTTTACTGAGAGTCTACAGCATGTCCAGTATTGTTCTAGGCACTGAGATTCCAACACAAGAGAAAAGAAAATCCCTGCCCTCCCAGACTTAGAGTCTGGTAGAGGAGACAGATAATGAACACATAGACAAGGGTATGTGTCAGAAGTGATGAGTGATCCAGGGAGGAGATGGAAAGTGTTGGGGAGTGCCTTTGGAGAAATTAATCCAGGGAGATCTCATTGAACAGAGTTCTCAGTGAGAGCAAGGGTGCTGTGTAGTCGTGGGGAACACAGAAGCCAAGTGGTCAGCCAGGTTAAAGAGTTGTTGATGAAACCATAGAGACCCAGCTTCTGAGGCACTAGGAGTCCGGGAGGGGCTTGAGTGTATTCAAGGTGGGGAGCAGCCTAGGGAAGGTCTAGAACAGAGGAGAATCATTTACAGGTGGCTTCCTCATGGCTATAGACTTCATGGGGACAGAGTTGATGGAGGGAGACTGGGATGAGGGAACTAAACTTGACCCAATGAGAAAACTAAGACCAGGTGGTCTCCCAGGGGATCTGGAAGGTGTTCTGCAGGCAATCATGGGCTTTCCTGATGGGCTACCTGTGGGATAACAGGAGGAAGAAAAATGGACACACGTTCCTGGTTCTCAGGAAGAAGGGTGTGGTCTATGGGCTCTGGACCCTGGAGATGGCTTTTCCCTCTGAAGTTTGGGATGGTAGAGAGGCTGGGAGCCAGTGTAAGCTGTCTGAGATTGGTGGGCAGGTCCATGCCCTTCAGGGCAGATGGGATAGAAAGGTGTATGCCTGGAGGCAACCACAGAAGATAGAGTGAATAGAAAAATCCTAACATGCAAGAGGTGCCTTAGACAGTGTGAGTGAGGACACATTGCCCAGGGAGGGGAGCCAGCATGTGGCAGGAGATGGTCCAGGAGCAGGGGACCCTCAGGATGGTGAGAGCACTAAGGGAGGGGTGGCAAGAGCCCATAGAGTAAGAACCAAATGCTGACTATTTATAACAAAAGGTGGGTCTCCAGAGAAGGCCACATGGTGGCAGCTGGGTAGAGACAGAAAAGCTCTGGGAACCTGGAAGAAGGGACCACCAAATGAGGCATGGCTTCCTGGAAGAAAGGGGACATAAACAGAAAGTGGAGGGATTCACACACATCCCCTAGGGAACGGGGCTTGCCAGACCGAGGGAGCACAGTAGACACAGGGCAGGAGGAACAGCTGTCTCTGCTCCTTTGAGAAACTAAAACGGGATGTCAGGGAATGATGTTATCCTCACAGGATCCCAGGAGTCAGGCCCATCCCAGTTTGAGGGGGGATGGGTGAAGGGGTCCACCCTGAGGTACACTGAGAAGAAGCAGGTAGAGAATCAGGTGACAAAATGCAGGGACATTTTCTAGAAGCCATCCACCATCCATGAGTCTTAAGGTCTATATATTGGGGTCTGGGAAACAGTGACATGCATTGGAAAGAGGACACCCATCTGATGTGTTGACTTCAGCCTGGTCCAGCTGGAATTTTATGCCAACCATCCTTGTATCTGCAGGCAGCAGGGTCCTGGGAGGCCCAGACAGGGTATTGGCTTCTATTCTAGCCCACTGTCTCCATTCTAGCCCACCAAGGCCCCTTTTTCATGTCTTGGTGTTCTTCTGAGGGACCCTCTCCACTCCCTCTTCCACCCCCCCACCCCCGTCCATCCTGGCAGTCATAGCTCTTTAGCTTTCATACTCAGTTCAGGAACATGTGAGTGCCTGCCAGGTGCCCCAGGTCCTGGCACAGAGGGAGGGTGATGATCCAAGCAGACAGGCTGAGTTCTCATGGGGCCTGCCCAACATATCAACCAATCAAGTGTAATGTTGGGAAGGGAGGGGGCTGGGGAGAAGGAAGCATTTTTAAGCTAAAGGGAGTGAAGGAACATTTGCGAGAATGGGAGCAGCATGCAGAAACTCCAAGAGACCGGGGTCTAGGGGGATAGAAGATGGGGTGTTGAGAGAAAATAGGTGCCAGAGAGGGCCAAGTGGTGGCACAGAGTCTCTGAAGCCAGCTAAGAACATGACCTTCTCCGGAGGGTGGAGAACTGTGGAAAGTCCTGAATAGACATGCACTTGCTCAGAAACTGAGGTCAAAGCACCCAGTTTCCGTGCAGAGGGATCCAGGACCAATCACCTGACCACAGACCCCTTCTCTGACAGCTCCCATGACAGGTGGGATGGGTCACTATGGCTTGGCTCCTCCAGGACCTCTAGAGTAAACCCTCACAGCTACATAGGCATAATCCAGGAATCGGGCTTGCCACTGGGAGATGTGAAACCATTTGGTTTACAACAGCAGAAGCCACCCACAGGGACAGCTGACTTACAGAGTCTGTGCTCCAGATGCCACCTAGTGAGGCTGTCAGCAGGATGCTGAAGGTCCAGAGACAGGAAGCAGCCAGTAGCCTAGCAGTGCCACCATGTGGGAGAGGTGGGCCAGCACAGTAGGAAAGAGAATGTTTCATTCAGCCCAGGATACCTTTTTGTTTGATATAGATGACTGAACCTCAGTACGGTTTGGCGACATCCTAATCTCTTTTTACTTTACTTTTTGTTTTTGTTTTTTTTTTTAAATTTTTTGAGACTAAGTTTTGTTAAGTTGCCCAGGCTAAACTTGAGCTCACTGTGTAGCACAGGCAGGCCTTGAACTCAAAATCCTCCTGCTGCTGCCATCTGAATAACTGGGACTATGAGCCTGTGCCACCAGGTCCAGCTAAGGACATTTCACTATATACAGACTTTTATGTTGCATCTTAAATTCACTACTTCAAGATGAAAACATTATTGGTCTGTTGGGGATTAAGTAATACGTATATAAGTAATACATATCTAATGAAAATATGTCAGTGACATAGATTCTATACGAGACAAAATGGACAGTGCTGCTGTTGGTTTTTTCAGAATTATCACTTCTTATTCTGCCAAGTAAAACATGGATTACACTTTGTCAAATAGGCTTCAGAGCTTTCCCTACTGAAAATAGTGTGTGTGTGTTATATGCAAATGAGAACATATTTATTATGCATGTCACATTTTAAAATTTGCCTTAAATTTATCTTTGTTAACCAGGGAACAGAGGCTAAAGAATATTTGGCATATTAAAGTCTATGAATCATGTTGAAGAGAATGCTGTGTGCTTACTGCCTAATTTGTATGTGGGCTGGGTGGATTTAAGGTGGCACACCTTTAATCTCAGCACTTGGGAGGCAGAGGCAGGTGGATCTCTGTGAGTTCAAGGCCAGCCTGGTCTACAGAATGAGTTCCAAGACAGCTAGGACTACACAGAGAAACTGTGTCTTGAGGGGGAAAAAAGTATGTGTTTGAATATGTGTAATGTATGCCGGTGTGTGTTCCTGTATGTGAGAATGCACATTTGTAGGCATGCATGTGGAGACTAGAGACTAACATGGGGAATCTTCTATCACTGGTCACTCTCCACCTTATTTATTAAGGCGGTGTCTTTCAGCTGAACCCAGAGGTTGGCCATATGGCTAGTTTGACTCAGCAGTCCCTTGCATCCCCCTTCAGAGCCCTCGGGTTAGGGGGTTGGCTGCCTGAACCCAGGTGGCATCTACATGCTCTGTGGATCTGAGCAACGTCATCAGACAAGCATCATGTGCTTTATCTGCTGACTGACCCCCCTCTACACCCAGGAATTGAAGCAACTTTCATTACCAGTGTTTTTATATTTCATGTTTTTAAAGTCAAAATGTATTGTACATACATATATATGCTTTAAATCTTCATTTTGTGTTGGTGTGGGATTTATATTCATGTCATTGTTTTTATAATTTATTAGTTTCCTTTACTTTTGGTGGCTTGTTCTAAAACCAGTACAGCACAGCAACCTTAACTCATTCACATCTAGTGCAGAGGACTATGGTCCATCCTTATCACCAGTGCAAACATGCTGGACCTCAGGCCACTTAAAGCCCATTTACTCCCCACCCCGATTTATGTGCGGGTCTCATCTAGTGCCTTCTGGTACTTGAGTTCTTTCTATATTTCAAACTCTACTTGGTATTGTCATTATTATTGTTTTGTACAATCAAGTTTGTTGAAATTAGCCAAATATTTTCTTCTCTGGCCTTTATTCCTTTCTTCTCTCTGTATTTTCATCTGGGACTCTTTCTCAGCCCAGAAATCCCACTTTACCAAGGGTGGCAGTGTGCTGGTGATACAGTAGTTCGGTTTTTATCTGTATGAAGGTCTGTATTTCACCTTCACTTTTCATTTTGTATGTGTGTAGTATATGCGAGTACATGTCTGAGTGTGTGTTCACATGAGGGTGAGCATGTAGAATCATGGATCACTGTCAGAAATTTCCATTATTGATCTCCATCCTGTCGTTTGAGATGAGCCAGCACTCACCAACTGGGATCCATCATCTGTACTGTCCTACCCAATGGTCAGGTTGCAGACATTTATGACCCCACACAACATTTATACATGAGTGCTGGAGATCTGAGCTCAGGTCCTCCTCCTTGTGGGGCAGGCGCTTTACCAACTCAGCCATCCACCAAGCACCACTTTCACTTTTAAAGGCACTTTCTTTCTGCTACCTATGGTATGGTACCTAAGGGTGCTGAGAGAAAGAAACAGAGAGAAAAATAGCAGAGACTAAGTGGGACAAAGAGACAGGTAGCCAGATGGAGGAAGCAAAAGCTGGACACACAAGCAATTACACCATCTGTAAACAGACTAAATGCTACAATAGAAAACAAACACTTCATAGTCGGTTAAAAACAACACTGTGTGATGCTTACAGTGGAGACATGACAGGCATCTGCAAAGAAATAGGGAGAGCATGTGGTGAGCAAACATCCTATCAGGCAACTCCAGCCAGCCAGCAGTCCTCCTGAGCAGCAGTCCTTTATGAGAGAAAAGCCATGCTAAAGATAAAGAATGGGGGAATGATTTATCGAGCTGATAGAATTTTAAATTTAGGGGCTGGAGAGATGGCTCAGCGGTTAAGAGCACTGTCTGCTCTTCCAGAGGACCGGGGTTTGATTCCCAGCACCCACATGGCAGCTAACAACTGTCTGTAGTTCCAGTTCCAGGCAAAACACCAAGGTAAATAAATAAATAAAGTTTAAAAAAAAAAGAATTTTAAATTTACACACAACCAATAACATAGACTCAAAATATATAAAGAAAAGAATCAAGAGAACGAAAAGAAGAAATAAACATACTATTTTTCCATTGTCTAAAGATGCACATAAGGAGTAATAAAACCTCATATATCCTCAAGGACATCATTAGAGCGTGTCAGGTATAGGTCAGGGTTCTTAGAGAATCAGAAACAATGGGATGAACATATATCAGTATATACTACAGAATTTACTGAGTCAGTTACTTTCAAATAGCCACGGCTGAATCATAGCTGAGAGGCTGAGAGGCCGATAGCAGCTGGGTTCCTGAGCCTGGGAGCCTCGGCAGTTGGAGGCATCCCATGCTGGCTGTCTCTCATTGGGGATGCCAACAGCACAGCAGTTACTCACTCAACAAGGCCAAGTCCCTAGAGTCCCAATCTGGCACCAAAACCATGAAAGGTTCTTGGAGAGCCACTGGTCCTTAATAAATGTTAGCAGTCTAGAAACATGGGCTCTGATTTGAGTGAAGGAAGTGGGGGCGGGGCAAATTAACTGCAGCCAGAGGGAAAGGAGGAAGAGAGCTAACAGGCTTCCTCTCCCTTGATCTTTTTCCTCTGGACCAGAAGATGCCACGGCAGTAGAGCCAGGTTCTCCTGCACGGACTAAGGCAAGAGAACGGCTTGTCAGCCGAGGCTTTCTGATTCTGCTGTGGAAGGTTGCCATTAAAACCAACCACAAGGGCTGGAGAAAGGGCTCAGCAGTTATAAGCTTGTGTCACTCTTCCAGAGGACCTGGTTCAATTCCCAGCACCCACATGGTGGCTCACAACCATCTGTAACTCCAGTTCCAGGGGACCCAGCATCCTCTTCTGACCTCTATGGGTACTAGGCACACATGGCGCATATACACATATAATAGAACCCACCATACTGTTGTGTCCCTGTTACTGCACTCTGCCACGTGGCTTAGGACTTTTGTTGCCATGATTGACAGCTTGGGTAAGGTGGCATCTGCCTGACTAGTTATTTTTTCATTAATGAACATTTCCTGAGTGGGATGTTTTAACATGTGTGGATAGGGAATTCAAGCATTCGTGTGTGTGTGTGTGTGTGTGTGTGTGTGTGTGTGTGTGTGTGTGTGTTGTACATATTATCTATGTTTGTGTGTGTGTGGTGCACATGGTTCCTCTGCTTGTACCTCCGGAGAGCTGGGATGACAAGAATGTTTCACTACAATTAGATCAAAACTCAGTTCTTATTCTACATTCTGAGGGTCAGAAATTTGAGAGCAAGTTCACTCAGGGCCTCTGGCTTTGGATCTCTTGTGTTTTGTGCTTTTGCCATCATGTGATCATTTTTGTTGTTGTTAATAAATAGTATTTTTATGTGTGTGTTGGGGGCATGTATGCAACACAGAGCACATGTGAAGATCAGAAGACAATTGTGAGAATTGGTTCTTTCTCCACCATATGGGCTCTAGGACTGAACTCAGGCCGTCAGGATTGCCGGCAAGCACCCACTGACCCGTGGAGGGCCCCAGTTATTTGGATGAAGGTTTGTTAGTGTGGGAAGGCTTGTTTCTGAATCAGCTCACTCACAACACAAACCCTTCTTTGGTCTCAAATAGACCAACAGACAACAAATTAGCACAAACTTGTAGTTGGTGTCGGTTGCTATAAGGAAAACCTGCTGATTTCCACATGTGCTCCAAGCAACAAAATGGAGGTGGCCATGCCTCTTATGATGTTGCCTTGGGAGTTATATATTGGACTGGGGTGGTGGCTCATTTGGCAGGGTGCTTAGCTAACCCTGAGTTCAATACCCATCTAGGCATAGACCAGGTGATCTCATCACTTAGAGAGAGGCAGGGGGGTTAGGCATTCAAGGTATCCTCAGTTATACAGAGAGTTAGAAGCTAGCTTGTGTTTCCTAAGATACTATCTTAAAAAAATAAAATAAAAGATCGTCATTCTAGCATACTCACTTGGTCACTCAGATTAGCCCTGGCGTGCTAGGAGGGACAGCACAAAAGCATGGGTACCAGAGGCAAGGATTGGAGAAAGCCATCTCAGAGGACACCTAGCTCACTATCGGACCATCTATGACCACTGCCACCTACCCCACCCTTGAACCATACTATTTTCTTGCCAAGGATGCTCTTATCATTCTGCTAGGGCTCCAACATCCCATAACAGTTACTATTTTAATCATTAGCCAAGATTGTGTGTCATTTCATCCGTTCCATAAGAAACCCTCCCCAGAAGAGTTAGGAAAGGGTTAAAATAAAGCCTGGAGGGACAAAATTTTACCTTGCCTCTTAGGAGGATGGCTCTTCCCCTATACTGCTGTGGGGGGAGAGAGAGGGGTGAGTGAGTGTGTGCTTCTCACTGTCCTTTGTAGCAGCGAGTGCTCCCTCACCCACCCACCCCCACCCCCCGGGTCCCCATGGTGACTAAGACCTGGTTCTTATTTGGCCTCAGTATAGTGCCTGGGAGGCTGGGAAAGAAGGAGGCACCTCCGGTGAGTTGAGGTCACGTGGTGTGATCATCTCAGGGTAAGAGGTGGCAGGACAGAAAGCATGGACATGCCCAGAGAGTCCAGGCCGTGTGTGTCTCTGTGTGTGTGTGTGTAGATATGGGTATGCAAGGGTGGGCCCTGGGACACATAAATGGAGACAGGATGTCTCCGGTTGCTTTTTATTGCTGTGATAAAATACGGAGCTCAAAGCATTGGGGAGGGAAGGGTTTATTTCATTTTACAGCTTAAAGTCCATCATAAAGGGAAATCAAGGCAGGAAGTGGGGCAAGAGCCATGGAGGAGCAGCTTACTGGCTTGCTCCCCACAGCTTACTCAGCCTGGGAGCACCTGCCCAGTGGTAACTCTGTCCCCTGTGAGCTGGGCTTTTCCATGTCAGCCATTAAGAAAATATCACACAGACCAATCCAGTGGCGGTGTGTTCTGAACTGAAGTTCCTCTCTCCAGATGACTCTAGTGTGTGTCAAGTTGACAAGCATCTACCCAGCATCTCCACCCATGGTGGTCTGGGAAAGCCCCTATCCCAGTTCCCTCTTGTCTGAGAAAGCTGTCCATCTGATCTAGGGAACTCACGTCCTGCAGCTCGGCTCTGGGTTCTCAGAGCCGTCTCTTCAGCCATCTTTGTCCACATGGCTGTGAGCACTGTAAGCCCAGCCTGTGTTAAGCGGCCTCCTGGTTCTAAGCCTCTGGGCTTCATTAAGGGGACTGGGCCTGACTCTGGCTGGGCCTTGCCTGAGGCTGGGAGCCTGGCATACACTCAGGGGAGCGGAAAGGGTGGAGAGAAGGCGTATGCGGTGAGGAACGGTCAGGCCAGGGCACAGGGACCTCTCATGTTCCCACCCAACTTCCTGAGCTCCTGCATGACCCAGTCTTATCCTTCTCTCTCCCAAGAACAGAGACACAGCAAGGCCTGTGATGAATGAAGGAACTGGGTACACACAGGTTGGTTTGTTTATGTTTTGGCACAGGACCTGACTACATAGTCCAGGCTGACCTAGAACTCACTATAGGCTAGCCTCCAAATTGACAGCCATCTTGCCTCCCTCCAGAGTGCTGTAATTATAGGTTCCTGGCAAGCAGAGAGGGTCAGGACACATCTGCCAGAGCTGCAAGGTCCCCTGGATAATTCCCAGAACCAGAGATAAGAACACCACATGCGAGCCTATCAGAAGAGCCTGTCCCGGGCCTTACGCAGACCCTGACCAAAACCTGCTTTCAAAGAAGATTCCTAGGCAGCTCACATACATGAAATTCTAAAACAATAAAAAAACAAAAAAATAAATAATAAAAATTAAAATATTACATTAAAAATAAAATTATGTTAATAATTTAAAAGAGGGAGAGAACTTGAGAATCTTGTCCTAACAGGACCCTCCCCAGCAAACTTGGGAACCAGAACCAGGCTTTCCACCCATGTAGCAAGACGCATGCGCCCCCTGGTGGGCGGGAGGAGACTCCAGTCCAGGGACTGCTAGGTAAGAAAGAGGCTTGGCCCCTGCTTTAAAGGGGAGGGGTGAGAGGAGAAGAACAAATGACTGCAAGTCCTTTCAGCAAGGACTGCTGAGCTGAAGTTGGTCTGATCTCATACTCTAGGCAGGAGGGTTCTCCAAGCCTTCTAGCTGATGGTGTCCCTCTCCTGTGCTAGGACAGCTCCATGGCAGGAAGTGCTTAGTGATGAGACCAGGGTCATAGCTGCAAAATTGGGTGATGAAGATGCCTGTGTCCCCCTTGTCTGCCTAGGCCCCAGCCCAGGCCCCGGCCCAGACTGTAGCAGCTCATAAAGGCACTTTTTCCTTTCACCTTGCAGCCACTTCCGTGTTAGAGGCCCAGGTATGTGAAAATGCCCAAACAGCTAGAGCTGAATTGTCCCTTCAAGGTCTAAAGAAGGCTGTGACCCAGTCAGTCAATGAAGTGCTGGTTCCATGGACTAGCTAGTTCCTCTGAACTAAGCTTGTCTGTTACTGGCCAAGCATGATGCCCAGACCCGTGATTTTAGCCCTTGGGAGCAAGTCAGGAAGGCTGAGCTCTGGGCTAGCATGGTTACATATTGAGGCTTCATTCAAACAAGGAAACAAACAAAAATTGTGCTTAAGGACAGTTTCTGTGCCTACAAATATGACAGTTCTAGGAACCTCATGTTATTGAAATCATAGAATATTTATTAGTCTGTCTGCCTATTCCCAAGGTTTATCACATTGCAATAACATCAGAATGCCATTTCTTTTTCTAAGGCTGAATAATATCCCAGGACATGTGTGTGTGTGTGTGTGTGTGTGTGTGTGTGTGTGTGTATACACATGAAGTCCAGAAGGCAAGGTTTCTTTCTCTGCTGCTCTGTACCTAATTCTTTTATGTGCTGTGTATGGAGGGTAGTAGGTGTGTGTGTGAGCACCTGAATGTTGTGTACATGATTACGTGCATGTGCACGCATGAATGTGGAGGGTCAATGTTGGCATCTGAAATCTTCCTCGATTACTTACCACCTTATCCACTGAGGAGATCTCTCAGGAGGACCCAGAGTAGCAGAAAGCTAATCTGGCTAAGCAGTTTGTCCCAAGGATCCTGTCTCCACCCGAGTGCAGGAGTTACAGACAGGCTGCCACACCCCCAGCATTTCCTCTTATTCTGGAAATCCTAACTCCAGTCCTCACACTGAGCCACCTCTCCAGCTTGTCACCATATCTTTGAAACAAGGTCTCTTACTGAACCTGTAGAATCCCACAGCAGCTAGACTAGGTGACCAGTGAACCTTTGGGATACACCTGTCTCTACACTGTGTGGTGGTTTGAATGAGAAAGGATAGACTCATATATTTGAGTACGCGGTCCCCAGTTGGTAGAACTATCTAGGGAAGATTAGGAGGCATGGCCTTGCTGGAGTTTAAGTTTCAAAAGACTCATTAATTCATTGAGAGAAGCCGGGCAGGAGCCAAGGACAGGAACCTGGAAGCAGAAATGAGGTAGACACAGAGAAAGGGTGTTTGCTGGCTGCCTCTTCCTGTCTTACTCAGCCCAGACGGCACCCCTCAGTGGGCTCTGGACCTTCCCCATCAGTCAGTAATCAAGACCCCCCACAGGCCAAGCTGAAGGAGGCAATTCCTCCATTGAGAGCTCTTTCCCTAGGTGTATCCAGGCTTGTGTCCAGTTGTCAGTTGAAGTTTATATACTTACTGAGACATCTCCCCTGTCCCCTTTCTTTGTTGTTTGTTTTTGATTTTTTTTTTTTTTTGGATTTTCAGATAGAATCTTGCTATGTAGCCCTGGTTGATTGGAATTTGCTATGTAAACCAGGCTTGCCTAGAACTTATCTGCCTCTGCCCCTGAGCTCTGGTACTAGAGGCATGTACCACCGTGCCTGGCCTTTCTTGGTATTTTAAGACATAGTGTCATTATGAAGCCCAGGCTGGCCCATGATCCTTCTGCCTCAATTTTCTAGGTGCTGGGATTGCAGGTGTGTGCCTCCTACCTGACTTGAAAGATAGATTTTCCTTCTAACTTTTTAAGCTCTCAACTGGGATCCTCATAACAGAGGACAGAGTAACAAGAGAAACATGAACATTCATCTATACAAATTGCATATACATTTTCATGACATGGGAAGGCTGGGTAGGAAATGAGCTGAAGAAGTGGGCGGGTACCTTACACTGGGTCTAGGAAAGGGTGGGCAGTGGAAGATAGTGACGGGTGAACCCCACGTGTCACAATGGGGAGGTCAACAGGCTTGTCCTCTCAAGTTCTCAGGTCCTTTCAGTGTCCCCCTTTTATTCCAAGGAGAGGAGGTTCCTTCCCAACAGAGGCAGGGAAGGCTGGCTCCTCTCATAGGAAACTTCTGTAAGCTGCTTCAGGAGAACAAAGTCCTTCCTACAGCGGCCATTTCTCAATAGCTTTCAGTTGAAGTCATCAGGGGCCATATTACTAGGTAGTATGTTCTGAATCCCTTCAGTGTCCAGCACATTGCATCTCCCCCGTCCCCTGTGATGGCCACTTACATTCTCTGGGTTGTTGGAAAGAGGGGAGGCATGGGAATCTGCCATATCAGTCAGCTGTGAGCATGTGCACGGTAGCTTTGCAGTCCCAGGGAAGTCCTGATGAATCTTCTGAGCCAGTGCTGGATTGCTTTCCTCTGTGATATGTGCTCACCCTTCTCAGTACCTCATCTGGGGAAGCTGGCAGCTTAGACCTCCCAGTGGGTGGCCTTGCTATGGGTTCTGCTGCACAGGGGGCAAGGAGATTCTGAAGGATGAAAGCACATGCCCCACAGCCCTTAGCTAAGAAGCATAGAGCTGATTCCAACTCTTAGGACTGACTGTCACAATAGCTTAGTGGGTAAGGGTGATTACCAGCAAGCCTGATGGTGAGACTTCCATCCCTAGGATGCACATGACAGAGGGAAATAAGAGACCTGTGTAAGCTTTTCTGTGACCACATATGTACTAGGACACAAGTGCACCCACACATATACACATGAAAGCTAAATAAGTAATGTTATTTTTTAAAGAAAAGATGGTTAAGAGTACTGGCTGTTCTTCCAGAGGCCCGAGGTTTCAGTTGTCAGTACCCACATTGTCTTCGTTACGGTCACCATTGCTGTGATAAAACACCATGGCCAAAGCAACTTGAAAAGCAACAGAGAAAAAAGGGTTTATTTAGCTTACATTTCCACATCACTATCATCACGAAGAAGTCAGGACAGGAACTCAAGCAGGGCAGGAACGGGGAGGCAGGAGCTGATGCAGAGGCCATGGAGGGGAGCTGTTCATTGGCTGGCTCCTCATGGCTTGCTCAGCCTGCTTTCTTACGGAACCCAGGATACCAGCCCAGGTGGGCCCTTCCCTATCAATCACTAATACCTCTCCCCACCCCAAGACAAGGTTTCTCTGTGTATCCTGGGCTGTCCTGAAACTCTGTAGATGAGGCTGGCCTTGAACTCAGAGATCCACCTACCTCTGCCTCCCAGGTGTTAGAATTAAAGGCAGGTACCACTACCTCCAGGCTATAGGGCATTTCTTTTCAATGAAAAAAAAAGTTTTAACATACCCACATCTGTTCTCCCTCCCTCCCCTCTTCCTGATCCTCCCCAGCTTCCCCCATTTCATCCCTCCCATTCATTCCTTAGAGAGGGTAAAGACTCCCAGGGTGAGTCAGAATAGAGGTGGCCATGGTGAGGGCAGGCCAAAGCAAGCCCACACCAAGGTTAGCATTTAGACACTGTTGGTTCCAGGCTTGCAGAGCTGAGCAAATGACTTTGTCTCCCCAAGTCTGTTTGCCACTTGCATAATGGGAAGAGTGAGATTTACCTCAGAGAAGGGTCACCAGGAGTCAGTGACAGGGACAGGTAGGATCAATGTTGCACGTCACAGCATTACTGTACTGTTAGTGGGTGACAGGGACAAGCGATGTGAACCCACAGAGTCTTGCTTTCCTTCTGTGCATGTTGGAAAGTTAGGGCCAGTTTGCACTTGGTCTGAGGACAGTGGCCAGCCCAGAAGATGCCCTGCCCATGTGCGCTGGTGAGACCTGGGGAAAAGGAGGTAGAATGGTACTCTCATACTACTACCCTGTGTCCAACCCCTGCCCCAGGCATCTCACTGACTGCATGAAGGTTTCTAGTAACAAGAGTTTCTGACCTCTGAGAAAGCCCTGCCTTTTCTAGGCCTGTTCAGCTCTCCCTTTACTAGGGCTTAGACTCATCACCCGAGAGCTGAGCATATTCTAACCCTCCGCCTCCCTCCAAAGGGCTACCATGAACTCCTCCTCATTTACCCAAACAACCTTACAAAATTAGCCTCTGGAGCCAGTGAGTAGCTGGCTGCTGACATGTCCTCTTGGAGCAGAAGGGCAGTTAAACTATTCCCATGATGGTGCCAGGAATTTCCCATGAAGCTGGAGATCAGTGTGAAATGCTGAACTGCTGATGGCCACGGTCTAGTTCAGGTTCATTGAGTTGCTGCGTATGTTATCATAATGCCTGCTACTTAGAACAATAATAATAACCACTATAACAGATGGGGGAGAAGGGCAGAGGCTGCATTAGTTGGGTTCTCTAGGGTCACAGAACTTATGGAATAAATCTCTCTCTCTCTCTCTCTCTCTCTCTGTGTGTGTGTGTGTGTGTGTGTGTGTGTGTGTGTGTGTGTGAGAGAGAGAGAGAGAGAGAGAGAGAGAGAGAGAGAGAGTAAATTTATTGAAATTCATTGCAGTTTAGCAATGGCTATCTGTGAATGGAAAGTCCAAGAATCTAGTAGTTGCTTGGTCCCACAAGGCTGGGCATCTCAGCTGGTCTTCTGAATATGCTGGAACCCTGAAACGTAGGCTCTGGTGCCAGGGGGGGGATGGATGTGCTGTCAAGGTGAGGAGTAGGTGACGAATGAACAACAGAATCTTCCTTCGCCCATTGTTCTTACAGAGGCTTCCAGAAGAAGGTGTGGCCCAGATTAAAGGTGTGCCTTCCAGCTCAAGATCCAACCAAAGGCATAGTGTATTGGGGTCACAGGCATGCCATTCATTTCTTGGTTGTAGTTCCTTCCAGATATATATATATAGTCAATCTGACAACCAAGAGTAGCCATCACAGAAGGCTAAGTGGTCAACCCGGGAACTTGGTTTATAGATGAAGTTTTTATCTTGTTCATGTTCTGTGAGCTCCTATTTAGATCAGGCTCTGTGATGGGTACTGGACAAGACAGTGGCTGGATATCTGTGCTAGGCTAGTCATGAGAGAAATACACTGGTTTGTGCTTTGCTGCTGGGAGCTAGAAAAAAAAATGGTCTTTATCAATCAACCCACCAATTACTCCAGCTCTCTAGAATGTTTCCAGTAAAACTGAAACCCAAGAGTGGTTATCCACCTCTCCACACCCCCCTCTTCCAGTCCCCGCCCGAGCCACCTTTTTATTTTCTGCTTCCAAGAGCTCAGTCAGCTCTCTTAGACCTACCTGACTGTGGTGATGTCTGCAGCAGATCTTCATGTTTCTAAGACACGCCTCTGCTGGCAGCTTCTCTTCCTTTCATCAGTGAAGACACGGGCTGAGGATGATGTGGAACAGCATGCCAGCCACTCCCCACTCACATGTCGAAGGGACTGTTGGTTACTGTCTGGGATGGTAGATGGGCCAGGAGCTTTTCCATATGGCTGTTTAGGCTTCCTCATGCATGGCTGGATGTCCACACCTGTGTTGTCTTCATTTTCCTTTTGTAGAGTTGGGGTCTCTTTGCCATTCACTGCTGTGTACCCTAGGCTAGCTGGTCCATGAACTTCCTGGGATTCTTTTGTCTCCATCTTCAACTTCACTGTAGCAATGCTGGAATTACAGACACAGACCAGCATGCCCAGTTTAACATGGGTTCTGGGGATCTGAACTCAGGTCCCTGTGCACTTTATCCCCGAGCCATCTCCCCAACCTGAATCTCACTTTGGGAGTTCCATGTCCGTGGGCAGGTTCTAGTAAGACAACAAAGGGTGGGAAGGCCACCATCATCATCATCGTCGTCGGCAGCTTGCAGCCTCTTAGGTGGTAGCATGGTCTATATTCACTGGCTGTGGACATCTGGGGTCAGGTCATGGAGAAAGGCTGGAAGTGTTATCATTTCTGAAGCCAGTCTCTGTCCCTCTGTCCTCATCTGCTCGCTCTGCCTGATTGGTGCAACTCTGTGATTCTTTTGGTTTAGTTCCTCTGGTTTTAAAGGGAATTTAATGTCCTTCAGCCTGTGGGGGGAGCCATCTGTTGGCATGGGGCATGAAGACCAGTGACAATAGCAGTATTCACTTGTACTGCTCTGGGGCCTTCTAGTTCACGGACTTCTCCAGGATAGTTTTTCCAAGAATTGTTTTGACTTAAAATTGTGTCTCTGTGTGAGAATGTGCATGTAAGTACAGATGCCAATGAGGATCAGGGGACTCCTGGGTCTGGAATTGCAGGCTGTTGGGAGTGGGTGCTGGGCACTGAGCTCAAATCCTCTGCAAAATCAGCAAATGCTCTTAACTGCACAGCCATCTCTGCAGTCCATCTCTTGAGGTGTTTTCACCAGGTGTTGGTGGCACAGCCTTTAATCCCAGCATTTGGAGCCAGAGTCAGGCAGATCTCTGTGAATTCCAGGCCAGCCTTGTCTACAGAGCTAGTTTCAGGACAGGCTCTACACAGAGAAACCCTGTCTTGAAAAACAGAGAGAGAGAGAGAGAGAGAGAGAGAGAGAATTCTTGAGGACACTGCCCTCAAAGGGTGTTCTGATGCTGTAGCTACCCATGGCTGATTCTTGTCTGTTAGCACATCCTGTTGCTCAAGGCTTGCTGACATCTCTTTCCTGTTGATGTCTTTCTTCCCACCCTCTTGGTCACATGGGCTAACTTATATCCTTTTCCCCAATTTTCTTCGTCCCAGAAGAGAGACTGGCATGGAAGTCTCGTGTGCATGTCCATCTCCCCTCACCTCCTGCACCCAGGCCCGGGGAGCCACGGCTCCCCTGGAACTCCCTCATCTGGTCTCCAGCAGCCACAGCTAGGTGACTGTATTTTATAAGTGGGCATTCCTTTGTTTAGGTTTGCCTTTGGTTTGGTTATTTTGAGAGTTCAAACTCGTGGTAGGCCTCCTGACTCAACCTCCCCAGTGCTGACATGCACCTACACACTGGGGCTTGGTAAGGCTAAGGGCTAAGCAAGCCCTCTAGCAGCTGACCTGCACCGCCACACTGCACTGTGTTCCTTGGCACTTTGGGAGGGGTCTCCACTCTCAAATCCATTCTCTTTCTGATTCTTCTCCTTTAATTCCCCAGGTTTTCTCATATCTCCACTTTTGCCTCTGAGTGTGAGGCACTTCCTGGCTTTGTTTCCTCCAGACTGCCCTATCCCCCAGGTTCCCATTTTTGTCTCTTCATTTCTCATTCCACACACTGCCCCATCCTTTCTCACAGTTTCAGTTTTCCTCACTAAGTCAATCTTCTGCAAACATCCCCCTCCAGCACTGGCCAGGATGCCTGCACTCTAGACCCATACATTCTTCAGCTGTCTCCAACCTCACCCCTGCGACCTTGCTCAGCCACTCTGAATTATCACACCAAAAAGCTGGGCTCCATGTCTCCTCTCCTTTCTTGTAGCTCAGGAAAAGTCATCGCCATCTGTCTAGCTGCTCAGAAATTAAGATGCCATCATTGACTGTCCCATTTTATCCATTTCTATACTCAGTGACTCAGCAAGGCCCGATTGACAAATCTTCATCTGCCCACAGTGCCATCCCCACTGCTCTGGCCTCAGTGGACACTTGCCTTGAGCCATCTCACTGTCTTCTCCCATCCCTATGCAAATCTGATGGCATATGTTGTATCTAACAGGCTCTGGTGGCTCCCACTGGAAAATGCCCCCAAGGCCAGGGTGGTCATATTTAGCAAACAAAACTTCAGGATGTCCGGTTAGGCTGAACAATGGCTTTTTTTGTCGTATGAGAATGTCACATGCATCACGACCTTTCATGCCTTAAATGTGGCTGTTTTTGTTGTGTGAGAATGTCACATGCATCAAGACCTTTCATGCTATGAATGCATTTCATAAACCCTGCCTCTCTGTCTCTCTCTGTCTCTCTCTCCTTTTCTTTCAAGGTTAGTTTTGTCTTTGTTTTTAATTTTAATATGTGTACATGCATATAGGAGAAGGACTTGTGCATGTAGATACAGGTCCCTGCAGAGGCCATCAGATCCCCTGGAACTCACTTTCTAGGTGGTTGTAAGCTGTCCAACAAGGCAAAAGAATTTCCATTTTCTTCAAGAATAGCATGGGCTTCACCACTGACCATCTCTGCAGATCTTCTTTTCTTTATTGACAGAGTTTCATGTAGCCCAGGGTAACCTTGAACTCATTACATAGTCAAAGATGACCTTAGGCTTCTGACGTTCCAGCCCTCCTCCCAAGGGCTGAGATTATAGGTGTGCACCTCTGTGCTCAGTTTTACTGGGTTGAAGCTAGGGTTTTGTAAATGCTAGGCAAGTACCCTACAACTAAACCACACCCAAGTACCCTACGAACTTAGTAATGTCCCAGCCCCCAACTTTGTCTCATTACACTTTATTTCGGGTCACAAATTTGGAACAGATTGAACTTCTTGAATGTACCCTAGACATTTACTCCCTATTGCCTTCCTCTTACTTGTCTGATCCACTAAGGAGGCAAGCCCCCTTTTGTCTCACCTCAGATCACTTGGAACACTGTAGTTACATCCTCCAAGAAGGGCTCTTGCTTCCCCGGCTGATCAGAAGCCCCAGAAGCCCGCACAGCAGAGCCTCACCGTTTGGATCTCCATGGACTCTTTACTCATATCTCTCTCCTGCAAACCACACTTCATCATCATCAGTTGTGCACATACATCCATCACCCCATCCACACACCAACCCACATCTGGTCCAGTCTGCCTGGCTATGCCACAGCTGGATGCGCTCAGGGGTGCTGGGGGTTGGGGGAGGCACAGAGCTTTGGCTGGCTCCCAGCCCTCTTGTTCTCCTGGCCTGGGTCCCAGTTAGAGGGCTCACCCTCCTTCCCTCCCATGAAAAGCGGCCTCTACCCCAACCCCCTACCCAAGACCAGGTTATAAAATGCTGAGACAATGGAGGTTTGAGGCCAACTTTCCAGCTGACCTGCTGCCAAGTCATCCACAGCGTCTGCCTGTGCCTCTGGGGACAGGCAACAGCAGCTGAGGTTGTGAAGAGCATGGCTTTGCCACACTGAGTTAACTTGGGTCTTGATGTGGCTGAAAAAGAAGGAGTCTGGACTAAAGTCAGGATGTAAGTTTGAATCCTAGCCCTGCACTTTCCTATGGGGGCAGATGTACATCTCTTTGAAACTTAGCTTTCTTGGCTGTAAAAGAGAATCATGGCACTTATCTTCAGAGTAGGCCACCAATGGGCAACGCCTCACACTTACCAGGACACAACAGCAATCTCTGCCTCTGTGGCTCCTGATAACAGACCCCAGGGACCAGAGGCCTCCCTTTAAGTTCTCCCCTAATCACCAGCTAGATCCTACGCTTTATCCCCAACATAGGCTCCAGAGCTTCCAGTGGTAAAAACGGCCTCTAATGTAACCAGTGAATACATAGCCATCAATCAAGCTAAGAGGGAGAATGGATGAGTGGAGATAGGACCAAGAGGAGTGGTCTGGGTTGCAGTTGGAAAACTTGGTGCCCTTTGCCTCTTAAGACTGTTCCCTGAACACTTTCCTTCTGCCTGGGGCCCCTGAGCCCCTGTGGCTGCTGCAGGGGAGTCTGGGCTGACTCTGGTAGACCTCCTTGTGGCCACCTTCAACCTACTCACTACCAATACTGTTACAAGGTGACCATCTGTTTGCTCTCTACAGTTCTTCTAGACTACAGAAGCACCAGGGGCTGCTGTTTTATTTGCATATGTACAGCCATCTCAGTCTCTTTTGGGGTGTGTAGGATCTTTGCAGATACCTAAATCCGCAGATGCAGAAGTCTCACATGTAAAATGATGTAATGTTTGTCTATAACCAAAGCCCAAAGTCCAAAGCATGTCTAGATTACTCATAATGCTTAAGCCATGCAAATAGTGTGTGAATAGTTGTTACACAGTATTGTTTAGGGAATCATGATGAGCGAGGAAGGCAGCATCTTCAGTTTGCATTAAGGCTGATTCCCTCGGTATTTCCATCCTTGACTGAATCAAGCCATGTGGAAGTGGAGCAGTTCACAGCCATGAAAACTTACGGGATGGGAGAAGTGAAAGAGGTCGCCCGCACTCCAGTCTGGTTTGTCTCTGCTGACTGATGTTCAAGAACCTTCCACATGACAAACATCCCCAAATTGCCAAAAGACATCTTCCTAAAGACATCTCAAACAACAAATAGGAACCTGAGAGATGCTCAGTGTTAAGAGTACTTGCTGTTTGGTTCCTTGCACTCATATGATGGCTCCCAACCATCCATAAGCTCCAGGGGATATGATGCCCACGTCTGGCCTCAGCAGGCATCAGGCAGATGGGTGGTGCACATATAGGCATGCAGCTAAAACACTCATATACATAAAAATAAAAGTATCTTTTAAAAAAATAATCAACAAATAAGCTGCTTAGGACAAGAGTAAGCTTTAGTTTCATCTGTAAATCTGATTCTCTTGTCCTGAACCTAAACAACACCTTCATAAAACCATCTTAAGAGTACACTGTTTACTTAATTTTAAAACTTAAATTTAAACACACATGCACACACATGAATACTCATGAATGTCCACACCCACATACAAACACTCATACTTAATACATTCTTACACTCAACTGCATTCAAGTACATGTTCATGCAAACACACATGCTCATTCATCTACACTCATGTCCCACAGACACAGGTATTTACACTCATACATGTGTTTCAAATGTTGACTCATTCTCATACCCACATTGTCATATTACAGATTCTCACAAAAACACATTCATACACATATTTGCACTAATTTACAGACACACTTGTACCTCTGCGCTCACACACCCATACTCTCAAAATGTACACACATATAGCCACACATGTTACACAATACATATATGAGCATCTGTATTCTCACATTCAGAGATACATATATATGAAAATTTACACTTAACAGACACACCTACTCATACACAGATACACACAAAAATCACACCAATTCACTCATTCTTACACTCTCTCACATACCTAGACTCACCCCAACACACACAGAAACCCACTCACATATTCTGTCACACATAGACACAGTCCAACACCCACATTAATGCTCACACCAAGACATCTACTTATACAGACATCCAATCACACACTACTCACTTTTCTCACACATAGACACATTCATTCACCCACATCCCCACACCATTCACCAGATGCTCACTCAAACATCCTCACACACTTGCACAGGCACACACATGCAGATAGCTACACTCTCTCTCATGTTGACACACAATCCACACACTAACACATTCTAGCCTAGTTATATTCATATCCACTCACATTCACAAACACAAGGGTACACAAAGACATAAATACACACTCATACAGCCACACAATTATATACCCACACTACCACACACATAGTACATATAGACAATCATACACGTGCATATTTCCCCTTCTAATTTTACTTCAATATTATGTTAAAAGCTTGGAAGGCACCATTACCATGCCAGTTTTTTGTTTTTTGTTTTTTTTCCTTTTGGTTTTCCAAGACAGGGTTATGCTGTGTAGCCTTTGCTGCCCTGGAACTCTCTCTGTAGACCAGGCTGGCCTTGAACTCAGAGATCAAACTGCCCACCACCTGGCTCACTACTATTCTTAAACTAAAAATAAATTGAGCATAGTGACCTGTAATCCCAGCCCTTGAAAACCTAAGGCAGGAGGATTGTCTTGTTCAAGTCCAACCTGGGTTGCATTGTGTGTTCTGGTCCAGTGAGAGAAGCAGAGAGGGAGAGAGAGAAGAGAGCGAGCTGAAAATCCACATTGAGTTTCAGGTCCATTCAGAATGGAGGTCACAGGTAAACCCCACTGTAAAGGCTGGGGGAGGGCAGAGCAGAGAGACCCAGAAAGCTGCTGAGGCAGAGACTGGAGAATTGGCTTCCAGTGCTGCAGAGGGAGACTCACCGGGCCTAGGTGGCCATCGCACCCACCCGGGGTGCAGCAATCTCAGGAAACTGACTTGCCCCGGGCTTATCTGATCAGGGAAAGGGCAGCAGAGGACCCCACCCTCCTCACACCTTCCGGTCTCCAGGAAGGGAAAGAGGGACTATTAGAAAAACTAAGACATTTTTTTTAAAGGTCGCCTCTCAGGAACTTTCTGCCAGATAAATAGGCTGACTTGGGTCAAAGGGCATCATCATAAGTTCGTAGAAAAAGTGTAAAAAATGTCCCACTGCGGTCGAGGAGATGGCTCAATTAGAAGGAAAATTTCCACCCAAGCACGAAGACCCTCTTTAGAGCTAGGCACGTGGAAAAAGTCTGTAATTAAATTTCAGTGCTGGATGGGGACAGGGACGGAGGCTCCATGTTAGGCAAGAGAAACTCCCAAAAACCAACCAAACAAAAAGTAAAATGGGGAGCAATTGAAGATGCTAGAATTTGACCTCTGGCCTACACACACACACACACACACACACACACACACACACACACACTGTGTGGTTTTGCTCATGAGATCAGATGCACATATACACCCTACTAGGGCCACACGAGAGTTTGTTCAGGAGAGTTGCCAAATGAGCAGAGGAGCAGAGAAGCAGAGGAGAGAGGCAGACTGCCCCTGTCTCCTTTAAGAGAATGGGTGGGCAAGGGTTCATGTAGCCACACCTAAGGGCCCGCCCTCTGTAAGCTACGAGTCTGGCAGGCACCTTGTTGGCTTTACCACGTGGCTGCTACATGCCAAGAATTCTTATCTCACCTAGTGCCACGTTGGGTTTACCACGTGGCATGCCAGGAATCCTTACACACATACTCTCACACATACAGTTATACATATACACACTCATACACATATACACACATATACGCACACTCACGTATACATATATACACTCACACACAAATAGAGAGTTATACACATATACACACAGTTACACACATATAACACTCACACACACAGTTACACACACACACACACACACATATATATACTCATACAAATATACATACATTCTCGTACACACACACTGAAGAAAGTAAAGTTAGCTCAAAAAACCCCATTTTGTATTCTAGTAGCCATTTTGTACTATAGAGGTAAAACAGAGCTCAGTTTCACATTCCTGGCAGGGGCTTGCCCAGTTCCAAGAAAGACTAAACTAAGCCTATCTAAGGACACTGGATGGTCCAACCCTAAGGCAGTAAAATGGCCGCCCCACCCAGCTGGGGTCCAGGAATGTTAGGCTATAAAAAGTCCCTAAGCACTAGCCAATCAGTAGCACACTTGCACCCTTGACCCCAAGTAATCTGGCCTTGTGGGTTTTGCCTATAAAAAGCTTGTGTAAGTGGGGTTGCTCAGCTCTTCCTTGCATCTGATGTAGGTGCGGGGAACAAGCTCCCTGCCTGGGTTGTATCATGCTAACAATAAACTTTGCTGTTGTATTTCAGATATCTCTGTCTCTGGTGGTCTCTCTAGAGGATTGAATTTCCAGCATTACAATATATTCTCACACACATACATTCACACATACGCTCACATACTCATATACACACACACATACACAAACACACATGAAGAAATTAAAAGAATTTAAGTAAAAAGTGGAGGTTGGAGAGCCAGATGCCTCAGCACTTAAGAGCACTGCCTATAACTCTAGTTCCAGGGTCTCTGTGCCTTCCGCTTCTTGTCAGTGCTTTTATTCATCATGGGGAAGGGAGAAGTAGGGGCTGGCCCTGGTTCTCGGAATCAACGCTGTGTGAAAGGTAAAGTCAAGTAGTGTGCGTGTTCCTGTAGTCTCCCTGCACCGGCTTTGTACCCAGGGTTTCAGGCCTTCCCAGGATGCCAACACCCATGACGCTCTAGTCCCTCAGATAAGATGGCAAAATGCCATATAACTTGGGCATCCCTGCCCTTACTTAATCATATATTTAATTTTATTTTAATTCCTAATAAGTTACAAGAAAAGTACAAGAAACTAAATGCTACACTGAACTGTCTAGGAAATCCTGGTAGGAAAGTATTAGTCCATGCTGAGTGCAGACGGGGCCATTGTTGTGCATGTTGGCCACAGTGGGGTTATAGTGTTGACAGTATATTTGATCTGAGATTGAATCCAAGATGGAGAAGAAGATGGACTCAGAGGTCATGGCAATGGAGAGTTGCATTCCTGAGCATTTTCAGTTAGTCTTTACTCAAACCATATGTGGCAGGAAATTTTGTTGTTTTACATATTGGGATTTGAGCTCAGAACAATTTGGTAACTTTGTTCCATGGTGCCTAGTCGTAACTGGTGGCCAAGGCTTGAGCCCACGCCTGTGGGTGGCCAGCCTCCGTGTGTAACAGACTTTCTCAGAGCGTCTCCAGGTCTCTGTGGCCTGTTCCTGGAAGCCTGATTCTTACTGGGTTGTAGATCAAGCTCACACACCCAGCATTTCCCACGCTTGGTGGCTATAAATAACTGTTCTATTCTGGAATAAGTTGTCTTTTCCCCTCAAGACTCCCCATGGGGGTCTGCAGAACAGAGCTGCCTGAACTGAGCATGTGTAAGTTCATGGCCGTTTTATTTTCTTGTAACATTTGAGAATATCCCAAGCATTCATTTAGGAAGGCTTTGATTTAACTAATATCACCCTTGGGTTTTTATGGACAGTATGATCCAATAGGTACTTCTTGGGGGTCACTGCTGACTTTCCAAAGAGACTTGCAGTCTGAAAAGCATCCACAGAAAGAAACAGGCCCTGGAATCGCTGGTAAGAGAACATGTCAGTATCCCTGTTAGCCTGATTCACTGCACATCAGACTCAGTCAGCAACTGTCTCCTCTGCTTTTAGAGGATAGGTCTAGCAGCAAAATGATGTTCTTTTCACTTTTACATGGCTGGAGGCAAGTGTTAGACATGGTTTCTCTTCTGCCGGCCATTACAAGGCAATCACAAGCAAGGTTTCATGGGGGGTAAGCAAAAGGCCTCAGGTGAGCAGGCTGTGCCGTTTTCTGTTTTCTCAATTTGTTTCTGAGACAAAGTCTCACCACATTGCTCTGACTAGCCTTGAATTTAGAGTTATCCTCCTATTTCTGCCTCCCAAACGCTGGGACTGCAAGCATGAACCACCATGCCTGGCCATTCTAGACTGTTTAAATTTTATTTAGTGCATGTGTGGCATGTGCATGTACAGCACATGTGCAGAGGTCAGGGGATAGCTTATGAGAGTTGTTTTCTTTTTTTACCACATGAGTCCTGGAGATTGAGCTCAGGACCTGAGGCCGGTAGGCCCCATCTTTCCCCATTGAATCATCTTGCTGCCCTCCATGTCATGTCTTAATGACAGCTTGGGTACAAGAAGGTACTATAAAAATCACTAAGTGAGGAATATAGGTATCACCAGATATTCTCAAGGACTTCTTGGTCGGGTTGAGAGTGTAGTTCAGTGAGAAGACTGCTTGGCATGCCTGAAGCCCTGGGTTCCAACCTCATCACTCCCCTGTCCACCTGCACTGCTGAGCTCCACCATAGGCAGCAGTGGCGTCTCATTCTGAGTCTGGGTATGTCACAAGATCCCTTGGGGGTTGATTATGCCCACTTCAGAAGGAATTATGAGGCTTCACTTGATAAGGAATGTAAAGAACTTAGCCCACACTAAGCACACAGCAAATTATGATACTTCCTCCAGAGTTAAGTGACTTCCAGCTGTGCTACTTAACTGGCTGGGTGTCTTTGCACAACCTCTAGACCCGAACTTTAGTTTCTAATCCCTAAAATAAGAGTAATCATATGCATTTCTTCCAGTCATCAGGACATTGAATGAGATAATGCATGAAAATACTCCTTGGATGCTGCAAAATGTTATGTAGTTAGTCACCATGGCAACAGTAAGGGTTTTGTGAGCTGAAAAGTTGAAGCACCAAGCACCAATGCACATTCTAAGTCCCACAGGAATTGTGTGCTTTGCAGCAATCCCCATGGATTGACAGACAGCTGTGCATCCTACAAGGATCTGTGGCTGGCAGGGACACCGGTCAGGAATAGACAGTGTGTGACTTTGTCTCTTAGTGAGGAGCTAACCTGTTCTCCAGCAGAAGACACCTCTTTAGTGTGTTGCCAGATTCAGAGAATAAAAGCATGGGACTTCCAGTTGGAACTTAAATTTCTGGTTTTAAATGGATATGTGTTTCAGTGTACCTTAAATATTTGACAATACATACATTTTCTAAAAAGTATTCATCTCCCCCCATCTCAAATTCAAGCTTTACTCAGTGCCTGGTGTTTTACCAGAGACCTCTGCACAGGGGTGACAACAGATTCAGCTATGTGACTGCACATGGGGTAGATTGCATTACAAGAATCCTTAAACTTGGTGACTCAAAAAAAAACTTTTTAAGATGTATTTATTTTATGTGTGTGAGTGTTTTGTCTATGTGTATGTCTGCACCATGTGTGTGCCTGGTGGTATTAGGAGCTAGAAGAGGGTATAAGATCTCTTGGAGTTGAGGATGGTTGTGGGTGAGCACCATGTGGGTGCTGGAAACTGAATTCAGGTCCTTGCAAGAACAAGTGCTCCTAACTGTTAGCCATCTGTCCTGTCCCTGGCCTGCCCCGACCCTCCTGCCTCCAGCTCCCAGGTTCTGGGATTACAGGTGTGCACCACCATGCCCAGCTTATTGCTGCTGTTACAGTGTTGGATTTCAGTCTTCCAAATGCTGAGGTCACTGGTATGTCCCCTTTGCTTCAGAGTAAGCTGTTGGCCCTTTGCTTCCAAAGCTGAGTGTGGTTTGAGGTCCTTAAAAAGATGGGTGACAACAGTAGTAACCAGCAGTGTGGAGAGGTGCGTTGTACCACGCCCTAAAGGTGGCGCTGGTTTCAGCCTTCCACCTTCCTGATGGGATGGTGAGTGCTCTCGGGAGTAAACAACTCCTTATTGGCTGTAGGCGAGGATGGTGGCTTGCGTCCTAGGACCTATGGGCGATGTCCACGTGGCTTACCGGGATTGGAGGCCCAGAGGGTATTTAGCCACGAGCGGACTTCCCCCCCTCCCGCCCCCGGGGTCGTTCGTCTGAGAGTGTGAGTGAGTGAGTGAGAGTGTGAGCGAGTGAGTGAAAGACAAGAAGAGATCTGAAAGGCCCAAATAAACTGCAGAGAGAAGGATCTGGTGTTGCATCTTCCTTGCGGGACGAGGCAGTAGCAACACAGCAGAACTCTACTTGTAAAACTTGGGAGGCAGAATCTTCTCCTGAGAGCAACTCCATCGGCAGCCGGCCAGCAGCTGTGGGGATGGCCCAAGTAGTGTGTCCTGCCTGCCCTAGATGCTTGTTGGGACTAATGTATCTGTTGCTGGCCCTGCCCTGTCAGCCCATCTGCTTTGCCAGGGATAGATGAGGTTGTCTGATAGTACACATGTTCACCTGCCAAAACCAGACGCACAGGAGTATGCCCCTCCCTGCAGATCCTGTTCATGCAGTGCTTGGCGGAGCCTCTCCAGCTGGGTAGTAGGGAAACCCCCCAGGTCCCAGGCCCCACAGAGCTCGTTGTTTGAGTTATCAAGGGAACTATACTGCTATAATACCAGCACTTGAGGTGAAGACAAGAGTACCAATGGGAGTTCAAAGTCATCCTCAGCTACATAGGGTCATCCTGGGAGGCTACATGAGATCTTACCTTCTCACACCAAATATAATGGCCATTTTTAATAAAAACAAAACAACAAAACCCCAAAACAACAACAAAAACCAAAACCCTCTTGGACTGTGAAGCCACTGCCAAGGTCTCTGTCCCTGCTGGGGTCTCCGCCCTGGGGTCCTCAGAGGAAGTCAGCCGTATCATCCACATCTCTGCTCTGGACTTGCTGTGTCTCCCCTTTCTGCACTTGGACTTGGCCCCTACTTGCAGCCACTGGCCAAAGAGACTCCCCTTACTTCCCTTCCTCCTCTGAGGAACATAATTTCCCTTGGATAATTTCGGATCACACTCTGCCTGCTCCTGGAATCTTTCTGAGAATGCTAGTTCCTTTGGCACATCCCCTCTGTAGCTTTCAGCCTCTCCCTGAGCAGAGAACAAACTGGTCTGGCTAGGAAGCACACAGAGACCCAAGCCTGGGCACCAGGGTCCTACTTTGGGTTTCAGGCCAGACGCTGGTGCTGTAAACCACGCAGCCTTCAGGCTGCTCACGTGGGCTCCAGCCTCCTCAATGGTCCCTAGGACCCTAAGGCCAAGGTCTGATAAATCTGACACTGACGCTCACTGCCCCCCCCCCCCCCACTGCTGTAATCCACAGTTGGGAACTGAGGCTCAGACATCTGCAAGTAAAATGGCTGAGATGCAAACTACCCCATGAGCCAAGTGACCTTGAGAACACACTTTGTTCTCTAAAAGGGATGGGGCCGACAAAGGGGTAGCTTTCCACCCCAGGCTCCCTGACAACCTTCCTTGCTCTGCTTCTTAGCTCTGACTATGAAGACACGGGCTGTTGTCTAGACAGAACCTGAACTTCAAGTTCCCTGTTAACCTTGGAGATAAGATGCCCTCCCAGGCCAAGATCTCTGAAATCAGGCCTCAGAACCTTCACAACATCCAGCAGCTCACTTCTTCCTGCTCTGGCTTGGGTTCCACCACCCCCTGTTCGCCTTGTTTCTGATCCAAGGCACGTTTTGGGGCCTGGGCCTGCTGGGGGGCGGTGTCTCTGGTTTGCCTGGGTCTGGTCTGTTCCTAGGGCCTAAGGCACTGCAGACTGGTAAAAGTGGTCAGGAGAAGGCCAGGGCTGGTAGATAGAATCTGCCCCTAGTTCCCAGGCACTGGTAGGCTTCTGTTTTAGGCTCTGGCGACACATCTGGACTTCTTTACTCCTTCCCCATGTCAAGGCTTCAGGTTAATGAGCACCAGCTGGACAGGAAGTCCTGTGCTCGCTCTCAGCCTGAGAGGCAGCAGCGTACTGAAGGGAGACCACAGCTAGACCAATGTCAGTTTATGCTTCATGTCCCTCACTCGATCCCCAAGTAGGTGACAGTCACCATGGTAGATATACCTACTGCAACTGTCTTAGGTCACTTGTTTGTGGTCAGGGTTGAGGGGACTCTTCCAAAAATAGGAGTTGAAGTGACAATTTCCGGTCCACTTTGACAAGCTCTGCAACTTGGGAGCCAGCTTTGCAAGGTACTCTTTGTCCACGAGGTGTCTGAGGTGCTGGAGAACCAACATTCCCATCTCCAGTCCTTCTGGGAGCCCCCAGAGGCAGGATGAACACTTAGAAGCATTCAGGGAGGGGTTTCCTCCTCTGCAGTGAGAGCCTCAGAACTGGAAGGCTTTACTTCACAGCTCCACCCTTCAAGGGGGCAATGTTTCCAGTGTCTTCCGGAGCTCCCTCCCCCGCCCCACCCTCCCACCCCTCTCTTACCCTGCTCTTTGCTTGCATCAGATATCAGCTTAACATAGTTTTGCTTAGCTCAATGAAGGAAGGAAAAAAAGAATCAACAAAAACCCTGCAAAACCCAAGTTGAATTCTCTAAGGACCTTTCTTCAGCCATTAAAACATCATAGCCCTGTGGGCCTTCCAGCTCCACAGAAGGTCCAGTCAACCAGCTGTAAGAATCAAGTTTGGCACTTGAATCAGGATGGCTGTTGCTCTTCAATGTTTATAAAACTTCATACACGGCTCCCACATCAGATGTCAAAGTTCCAAGCCCTCCTCTATGCTAATTGTGTCCACTGGCAGGTTTTTGACATTAGGCTCAGAATGTGATAGCTTGTCCTCACCCCCACCCCCCACCCACGTGAAGGCTTTTCTCTTGCTTATTTTTCCAGCTCTCAGGCTGTTTGTAGCTCTGCTATTGTGAGCATATGACTCTCAAACCCATTCTAAGCACTGGGAGAGGCTGGGGCCATGAGGCTGGAGGTTTCCTGGGCCAGGCCCAAGAGAATGGCAGTGGACATACCAAAGTAGGTTATACTGTCTCCTGCAAAGCATGCTGGGATGGCAGCAGGCTATGGGCCAAGGAGAGGCAGAGAGTGGATTCCTATGTGTGTCTGTGATGTAGCTCTCTTAAATCCTTGTTTTCTCTTCCTGATATATGGTTAGGACATCTTTAGACCATTACCAGAAATTTCAGTTAAGTGGATTGTAGTAGCAAAATGAGAAAATCTCCACTGTAGATATCTGATGAAGTTTTTGTTTAGGGACTGGCAGAAACTTCTGGTCTATCATAAGTTCCAAAGGTTTCATGTGACAGACAGAGGACGTAGGGCTGATGCAGAGGACAGTGGTAACCCGCAGCCATGAGGGTCATGGAGGGGAGCTCAAAACATCTGTTTCCAAGTCTGCCATACTCAGGCATGGTCCCGGAGATCCAGTTAGTCACTGGAACATAGATAAGGCGCTCTCTCTCTCTCTCTCTCTCTCTCTCTCTCTCTCTCTCTCTCTCTCTCTCTCTCTGTGTGTGTGAGTGTGTGTGATGGTTTCATGTAGTCTGGGCTGGCCTTGAAGCACTGATCCTTCTGTCTCTACCCACCAATGGCTGGGCTCACAGACATGCAATGCCCTGTTCAGTTTAGGTGTGGCTTTTCCTGAGAACTTCAGCTCACTCCTTAGTTATTCCCACAGCTTGTCCCTAATCAGGTCTTCTTGCTTTCCCACCAGTCTCATCTGCTCCCCTCCCTCCCTTCCTCCCCAGGAGTCCCACCCCAGCTGAGAACTCCCTCCACTCCAGCACAGACATTCAGGCTGAGGCACCTTGCCAAGGAGCCTGCCCAGGTGTTGATGGAGTCTAGGCTGCTGCAACAAGAGGCAGGCTGCAAACACCCCACTCCAGTCATCTGTCCACGTTCTTAGTAGCTCCAGGGGGATGCATTGTGATCTCACTTTACCCAGGAAGAAGCAGACATCAGAGGTGAAAAGTCCAGCTATGAGACAGCTGCTCAGCGAAGGCATTGGGTCGGCCCCAGAATATGTCACATTTCTGTGGCCAGGGAAAGGCACCTGCACGGGAAAGCAACTGTATGCTTCCCGAGTTTCACCTTCTTCTTACCTTGGGCACCTCCCTCCCTGTCTCACAGAGTATGTATGAGGGGAGAAGAGCTGCTTGACGTGAGCCCTGTGCTTGGCACTCAAGTCTCCAGTGTGTTCAGTGCCTGGAGAGCTGAGTTCTAGCCACAGTCAGTCTCCATCACCTGTGACTTTGGACAAAATTCTCCCAAAGCTGACCAGACATGGCTGGATTGGGCTTTCCTCTCATTGCTAACCTTTAGGAGACTTGGATTCTACTTCTACTGATCCAAACTGGGTATCCAGGGCATCTCAATAGAGAACCACCCAGAGAAGTATGTCATTCAGCCCTAGAATATTCTCAGCTTTGAGCCTTGATATCAGGCTCACAGTGGACCTCATAGGAAAGGACACTTATTTCCTGCCATCCCTCACCCCAGAGTCTCAGGTGCTGTTGTTAACTAACTGTGGCTGGCTGTCTAAATGGTTTTCTAAATAGTAGAGGACTTGGTCCTGAGGAGGGACATGCTGGAGAACAATAAGGCTAGTTACAAAACTCTCCTCATGCACAGCTCCAATGGTTCAAGATCTGTTGGCCTTGGACCCCACCTTGGCTTCTATGTAAGTGTTCTGACCCACTTCCTGGAGTCCTGGCCAATAGGCAATAACCTGGCCGCTCAGTGTCCTGACATCAAGCTCCATTTAAGAAGACCCTCCCCTTCATTAATTCTTATTCCTTCTCTTCGCTTTCCTGCCAGAGACCCAAAGCATCCTCGTCCCTGACCCCTCCCTCCCTCCCTCCCTCCCCTTCCTCTCCTTGCTCTCCCCTTACACCTTACTCTATAATAAAGCCTCCTGTGAGCACAGCCTGAGTGTCTCTTTCCAAAGCCCACACATGTCAACCACTGCTCTGCCGGCCTACATGGGGCCCGATCTGCTAGTTACTATGGGTGCTCTAGAGATCATTATGTCTCCAGACCCACAGAGTGATTTCTCCTGGGGTGACTGATGTGTCCCAGTTTTCCATCTTAAAGATGAAGATCGCAGGACTCAGGAGTTGGAAGTGGGAGGGGCAAGAATGCAAAGCCAACCTGATTGGCAGCTAGCCAAGACCTAAAAGACTGTTTCAAAGTGTTCAGAACAAAAGAAATAATGGAAAAATAAAAACAGAACCTGGAGAAGTAGTTCAACAGCTGTAAGCACTTGCTGCTCTTGCAGAGGACTGGAGCCCAGTTCGGAGTGCCCAGGCAGGGCCCTAGCTGCCATCTGTAACCCCAGCTCCAGGGGATCTAAAGCCGTCTAAAGATGACTCAGCCACTAAAAGTGCTTGCCCAGTAAGCCTGACCATATGAATTCAATCTCTGGAACCCATGTAAATATGGAAAGAGAGAACTGGGAGAGAGTATATATTTGTGTGTGTGTGTGTGTGTGTGTGTGTGTGTGTGTGGTATTATAGGAGAACCTAGTTATCATTGTATTATTGGGAGATGGGGGTCAAGAGGCCATCACCCTTTTTTTCTTTTTAATTTGTTTTATTATTTGTTTTATTATTATTATTGTGAACAAAGAAGTCTCATTTTCTATCCTTGTATATCCTTGTTCAAGGTCCCTTCCCTCTCCCGCCACATCAGGTCATTCTCTCTTCTCCACATCTCTCCATCCCCCACCCCAAGCATGGGCAGGAGGTCCCAAGGTCCCAATATTGCTCAGTTCAGCCTCCGAGGCCATCACCCTTATATCCTGGGGTCTCTGCATTTAGTTATCTTGAACATGTTCAGTCAGTGCTGGCCTCCAAGTCCAGCCTTTGGTTTTGGTACCTAGGACTGCAGGGTACCTGCAGGAGACCGTTATATCTAGTCAAAGCGCCATGTGGCAGACAGGAGCAGAGCAGAAGAGTTATCAGGACACTCAGGTGTCTTCAAAATGGAGAAGGAGCTGTCCTGGTGGAACAGACCCAGCCACAGGTCTGGACAGTGTTCAGGGTGGCTGCTGCTGGTGCCTGCCTTCATCTTAATGGCCTTGGTGGGAACTGGGGCACATATCAGGATACTAGCCCGTTAGAGTTCCTGCTGGTCCAGGAGGCAGAGGGGAGCCCCAGCAGGGATAGTTTTTTCTGTGACAGTCTGTGATGGCCCGACTACAGGTGTAGGTGACAGAGAAATGGCCTAAAGTTGGTGGCAGAGTCTCAAGAAGACTCACAAAGTGGGGGAGGGGCAGCCATGCCACTAGCAATAAAACTGGCATCAGTATGAATCACTGCTTACTTGTCAAGATTCTTGGCTGTGGCACAGAGCAGCAGCCAGGACTGACCCATGAGGGCTGGGGTCCCTGTGGAAGTGACTGGGAGCCTTCTGAGGGCTGGGTGCTGGGAAAGCAGTTACACCCAAGCCAGGCAGAGCTGATATGGTGCAGTGCTCACATGGAGTGGGAGAGCTGTTGGAAATGTAGGCCTGAGAGTTGGGGGGGGCAACTTCAGTATAAATAGGTAGAGTGCAGCCTGGGGTAGAGCCATGGCCAACTTCCATAGGGCTGTTAGCATCCATAAGGAAAGGAGCGGAGAAGGAGGAGAGGCATTCAGGGGCCAGGAAGGCAGTGTCTGGAAGAACAATCTTGTGATTCATGCCCTTCTTCAGGAAATAGTGAGTACCTGGCCTCCCTCATAGGACAGAGGACGGATGGATGCTTAACTGGTGGGGTTGCTGAGGATTTGAGACTGGGTTTAAGCCAGACAAAAAGGAGGGACTCACTGACTGCCTTCCCCATTTTGCATATCAAGGAAAAAAAACCAAACCTCAAGTGAACACATTTTAATTCATGCACCTGGTTCCGGTTCCCACAAGTAACAACTGTAGCAAGGAAAAGGAAGGACTGAAATGAAACCAGAAGCAACAGTGTGGTTGAACTTGAGAGGCAGAATGTCACGGGAAGGAAAGTTCCAGAAGACATCCGACCATAATGTGATGTGTATGCAAGTTTCAAGACAAATAATAAAATAACGTGACATTAACAAGCAATGGTGGTTGGAGGTGTCAGGGTCTCTGAAACCTGGCTAGTGGGGAGCAATGTGGGGGCAGGGGCTAGAGGCTGTGACGGAAGTGGTTACATAGAGACAAATCTAGTGGTGCACGTGTGGGCATGTTGCGTGACAATGCTTTGTGTTTTCATACATGTGACACTGTTTTCTCACCCCAGATCTTCCCATCTTCTCCCCGGTTGCCAGGGAACTCAGCTACTGCCCCAGATTTCTGCTTCTGGAAACTGAGGTCTTTAATACTTGTGGTTTTTTTTTTTTTTTTTTTTTTTTTTAAAAAAAAAAAACAAACTTAGGTCTTTCTTTTTTTTATTTATTTATTTGCCTTGGTGCCTGGAACTGGAACTACAGACAGTTTTTAGCTGCCATGTGGGTACTGGGAATTGAACCTGGGTCCTCTGGAAGAGCAGACGGTGCTCTTAACCGCTGAGCCATCTCTCCAGCCCCTACTTGTGGTTTTAAGCCACTTAGTTTTGAGGAGTCCATGACATGGTCACAGAAAACTGATGCCATAGTTTTGGCTGTTCTTCATGCTTACAGCGAGTCACCACCAGGAGAAGTCCCATCCCTTGCAAAGCTTCTGACCCATACTTTGCTTGTGGCCATTAGACCTGTTCTCCAGATGCCTGTTGTCCTAGTTTCTGTTCTGATAAATACCATGACCAAAAGTAACTTGGAGAAGAGAGGGTTTATTTGGCTTTTATGTTCCCATCACAGTTGATCATTGAAAAAAAAGCAGTATAAGAATCCAAGGCAGGAACCTGGAAATAGGAACTGATGCAGAGGCCATGGAGGAATGCTCCTCAAGGCTTGTTCAGCTAGTAACAGCATTCAGGACCACCTATCCCAAGGGTGGCTTCACCCATGGTGAGATGGATGTGCCCACATCAGCCTTGCCTGATGGGTGCATTTCCTCAATGAAGGTGTCCTTTTTTTTTTTTTTTTTTTTAGATAACTGACTTCTGTCATGTGACAAAAAACTAACCAGCCTACTTGTCCTGTGGTCTGGGCTCTCCCAGGGTAGAGACATACCCGCCTATCACATCAGACTCCTTGTCTTTTCGGTGTTACCCTTGGGCTCTGGGGCAGCCCACTTTTGTTGGGCCGGGAGATTCTTCAGGTTTATTGGGGAATGCTGGTGAGCACTGGTTTACGCCCTGCCTTTGGATGGCAAGATTGCTAGGGATGTTCACTAGTTACAGTTGCTACAGAGAAGGCAAAAGTCTACCTCATTCCTGCTTCACTGCTCTTTCTTGGGCCAGCTGCTTCTAATGTCGTCATGGAGAATAAGCGTTGTCAAGGGAAACCCAGAGAGGCAGCCAGTCTGAGTTGGGGGCAGGTCATATACCTGGCCCCAGCCTTCACAGATAGCTTGCTCAGGATGCCAGAGCCAAGTCTCTTCTCCAACTCCCTGGACATCCCCTCTGAACCCGTCTTCTACCTTATTTTTGCCTGGAGGAATATGGAGAAATAAATCTTGGATTTTCAGTTTAAATTCAGCTCTATTGTTCTGTGCTATACGATGTTAGGAAAAGTCTGTTCAACATCTGAGTCTTAGTTTTCTTGTCTGTAAAGGGAATGGAGCACCTCTGTTTTAAGATGTTTAAAAAAAATTGGAGGAGGAGGATTGAGACAGGGGTTATAGACAGCATCCCAAATCCTGGGATTAAAGGCAAGCACATCTGGCAGAAAACAAGATTTTCAACATCTGCTAGGAGGTGGTGGGACTTGTCTTTAATATCAGAACTCAAGAGGCAGAGGTGGGTGATCTCTGAGTTTAAGGCTAGCCTGGTCTACATAACAAGTTCCAGGCCAGTAAGGGTGATTAGTGAGACCCTGTTTCAAAATAATGAAAAAGTCTATTTTCTTGCTATGGCCAGATACCTTACAGGAGCAACTTAAGGTAAGAAATATTTGATTTGGCCCATGATGGAAGCTTCAGTCCACACTGGTGAGGAAGGCAAAGTTTAACAACTCTGTTCCTGGTGGTGGTGACGGTAGTGTGTGTGTGGTGTGGGATGTGTGTATATGTGGTGTGTGTGTATGTGGTATGTGTGTGTTGTGTTTGTGGGTGTGTATGTGGCAGGATGTTTGGATCATGGTAAACAAAAAAGCAGAGAGTGAGTCCCATTACATGGGAGAGGGTACACCCTCTGAGGCTCAACAGTGATGTGCTTCTGCCAGCCAAGCCTCATCCCATACACAATCATAATACTACAAGCCAGAGACTAAGGGTCTCTGGAGAACATTCTTCATTCAATCATACCATTTCACATGCTTAAAACTGGAGGGGTTTGGCAAGATGGCTCAGACGGTACTTGAGTTCCAGTCCAGCCCCACAAGGTAGAAGGAGAGAGTTGACTGTTAAAAGCTCACATACACACGCTAAATAAATATGTGCCGATTTAAAGAAGTTTTAAAGAATAAAATATTTGTAGCACAAAACTGGCTTTAAGTATCCAGTTCCATGCATTTGGTCTGTTTGTCACCAATATTTATTCCTCACTTTCCCAAACCTCCCAACACCAACCCCCCACTCATTTTCCCTCTGGACCTGTGAGATGCCTGCTGCTTTTCCTGTCTTTCCTAAGCACCTCATGCAAGGGGAATCAGAAGCTATCCATCCTGCCCCCACCCTCGGCTGTGATCTGCTTCAGGGTGTCTTGAAGAATCAGTGACGACTGTATGAATGACAGTTCCATGCAGGGTCAGATTCAGTAAGTGCTCAGAAAGCCGTGAGGGTGACTAACTGTCCCCTCAACCTCCAGGCTTGGAGGCAGGAAGAGAGCAGGAGAAAGAAAGTGAGTGTTCTCCACACAGGGAAATGCAGACCTCATGGAGGAGGCAGCTGCCTGCATCCTGTGTCTGCTCAGGGATAAGGTGTCACCCCATTATTCTGTCACCAAGTAGACATGTTTGTAATCTAATAAAGCTTGCCTGAAGATCAGAGGACACAGCCAGTCACAGAGTTAGCCATAAAGGTCAGGAAGTGGTGGCATAAATCTTTAATCTCAGCACAGAGGAACTCATGCCTTTGCTCCCAGCACTTGAATAGAACACATGCCTTTAATCCCAGCACTAGGAAGGTTGAGATATGGCTGGCAGAGAGAGGAATATAAGGCAGAAGGAGACAGGAGTTTGGCCCCCTTACAGTTCCCTTCCCTTTCAGCTGAGGACTCAGGCATTCAGTCTGAGGATTCATGGAGACAGGGAGACAGGATCTACCCCTTTATGCCTGAAGACTCAGTAGTGGTGAGAAGCTTCTCTAGTGGCTTTTTCCTCTGCCTTTAATGATCTTTCAGCTTCACCTCAATATCTGGCTCTGGAGTTTTGTTTTATAAGACCAATTAGGATTCATGCAACAATATGGCTCATGAGAAATCATGATAGCATCCTGTGCAGTTACTGTTCCTGCCCTGTGTCTGCCATAAGGTGTTGTTATTTTGAGTCATGGTGACTTTCGAATCCAGATTTGTCCCCATGTGCTTTTGGGATTATGTTCTGGTACATTATAAATATTTCTGTCCTTCTGGTTTAATAAAATGCTGATTGGCCAGAAGGCAGACAGGAAATGTGGACAGGGCTATCAGACTAAGAAAACTCTGGGAAGAGGAAGAGCAGGGCAGAGATGCCAGCAGACACAGAGGAAAGAAGGCCAGAATGCCACCCTGAGAAAAGATACCAAGCCATGAGTCTAAATAAGACAAGAATAATGGGTTGAGTTAAGGTTCAAGAGCTAGCCATATGCCTGAGCCATAGGTCAATCAGCACAAAGTTAATATAAGCCTTTGTGTGATTATTTGGGGCTAGGTTGCAGTGGGGTTGTGAGTAGGTCCAAACCTCAGGGCTAGTCTGGGAAGGCTGGGCCAGAAACTTCTTACTAAAAATGGTAATCCAATGTGGCCCACATATACCCACAGAAAGACTGAGAAAGTTTTAAAAGGATTCTAGAGTAAAAAAATGGAGCCAAAAGCAGCTTCTGATTTGTGTCTCTCAAGTGGACCATGGTACAGAGATGCCCTGGTGTAGTGTGCAAGCTTGAGCTACAAAATGTCGGGCTTTTGAACTGCAGCTTAAGCTGCAATAAGGCCGGTTCCTAAAGTCTCATAGGAGCCTCGATGTGAGCAATGAGCTATATGTCTTCTTGAGCTCTGTTTGCTGGCAACAAGCAGAGGTGTGGCTCATTTAATAGATGCTTCCTGACTTAGTGTAAGCAGCAAAACACTTGTGAGTCTTCTAAAAGGCCCTGTTGCCAAATATTTAAATGGAGTTGATGAACAGTGGGTAGCAGTGCTTTACTTGGTGGTAGTGTGAACCCTAAAATTTCCCAGAGTTGGAATGATAAATTTGGTTCCTGCCAGTAACTCTGCCTTGAAGGTAAGCTTTCACATACCAAGAAGCTACGTGGAGCTGAGTGGAGTAGGTGGAGCTGGTGCAGCTGGTGGAATTGGGTGGAGTCAGCTGCCATAACCCAGCCTTTTATGTTAGCCACACCTTGGCAGATTAAAGGTATGATCACAAACAGAAAAAATAAGAGATATACAGTAATGACAGATTTTAAAAAATCCTCTAAATGGTCTACAATGTGTTTAAAAATATACATAGGCCTGAGAGACAAAAGAAAAAGGAAAAAATAGAGATAGTCCTTAAAAAAGGAATAAAGTAAAAAAAAATAATAAGCCACATAAAGATGGAAATTACAAAGCGTGTCTGGATACTATATGTTGTTGTCTTGTTTTTTAAGTTTTTTGACTGAAAATGAAGTAGTAAAATCTGCTAAAAAACATTTGATTACAAATGCTGCTGGATTAATCTAACCTATATATTTGATAAATGACTTGACTTCAAAATTGAAGTCAAAAGATATGCTTGCTACTTTGAAGAAGAATATTTTTTAATTTTTTTTATTCTCATAGAAAATGAAAGGCTGTGGATTTATTCCTGGTTAAAGAAAATAATGTTTGATCGAGGATGACCCCTTGAAAAGTCTCCAATGGAAATTGATGGCCCAGATGACAGCCAGCATTTCAGAACATCTCAGTTGCAATTTCCTCTGAGTTCTGCATCCAAAACAATCTCAAATAGGTCAGGCTTAAAACACATTCATTTGTTCCCTTAGGGTTCCTCAGCCTGTCAATTTGTCACAGGAATCTGTCTTTTTCAGTTCTAAAGGCCAGTGTGTTTCTCTTTTTCTGGCTTCTAGGAGCTTCCAGCATCCCTGGCCTGTGGCCTCCTTCCATCCTAGGGTCCAGGAATCCTTGGTTGAGCCTGGCTTTGCATCATGCCACCCCCTCCTCGGTTTTTTGAATCTTACTCAGGTTAGGCTTCGCCAATAGACCCACAGCAGGGGGCACAGTACACCAAAGGCTTAGTTCTTCAGGTTCTAGAGAAGTGCAGACCTGCGTACTCATGTGGGGTCTCCTGATGAGGATGCTCTTCCAAACAAACTGCCTTCTCCCATTGTCTCCTCCCCCTTCATAAGGGCTGCACCTCTACTTAGTTCATGTCTTAATCACTTTTAGTTGAGATCATGAGGGGCCACCATGTCCTGAATACCTCTCAAATTCCTTGCAGCCCAAGACCATGGTGGGGCTTAAGGCTTTACCCTACATTACTTTAGAAAGACATGTTCAGTCCATTTCACCCAAGTAACCCTTTGAAGTTTTATTTATTGTTATTTATGATGGTGGGCCTAGAAGTCCCAGTTCTAAAATTTTCTTTTAAAGTTAAAGTAGCAACCTTCATTTTCTATAGGACCTCAGTTTCCCCTTGGTTTGTAACATAACAGTCTTTGGACTGGGGGAATTCACCATTCCCACGCCAGGCCAGCAGACCCCTTCAAACTCAAGGAAGATTTCTGGAGTGGAGGATGGGAAGATCCAGACAACACCCTCGAAGTGGTAGCAAGGCTCCTACTGATGATTTTTTCTGCTGAGACTGAGACTTCAGGAAGTCCACAAACCCCCTGGAACTAGACCTGGATGGAACTAGAAACAGGAGAGTCCCATGATTGGAACTCTCAGGAACCAGTCAGAGAGGGAAATGTGAAGCCATGGATTTATCCTTACAAAGCTTTGTTTCAGAGAAGCTTTGGTACCTGAGGGTGGAACCCAGGTCTGGAGTTCGCCTGACAGCCAATAGATTCAAAAGTTAGGTTCGTGCTAGAAAGTTCAGCCAATAGCTACTGTACCTTGTACCTTTTTGCCCAATCCTGGAATGCCAAGACATGCAGCACCCCACTTACACAGGCTTTTCTTTAAAACCTCCCTCACCTCAGGGCTCCAGGCCAGTAACACTCAGCTGCTTCAGAATGAAGGTTGTCAACCCAAGTTCATTTGGAACCTGATCATAACAATAAACCCTCATGCATTTGCATCGAGTCCAGCTCCCTGGAGGTCTTTGGGGGTCTTCTAGACACTGGTACAACATGAATATCTGTGGGGGTATGGTGGCACAGACCTATGATCCCTGCATTCAGGAGGCAGAGGCCAGCCTGGTTTACAGAAGGAGAGAGAGAGTTCCACGACAGCCAGGACTGTTATACAAAGAAACCTCATCTCTAAAAACAAAACAACAGAGAGACAGATAGACAGACAGACAGACAGACAGACAGACAGACGGACCGACCCAGCCTGGTCTACAGAGAGTGAGTTCCAGGATAGCTAGGACTGTTACACAAGGAAATACTATCTCTAAAAATAAAACCACACACACACACACACACACACATACACACACACAGACACACACACACAGACACACACACACACAGACACACACACAGACACACACACACACAGACACACACACACACACACACACAGACACACAGACACACAGACACACACACACACACACACGGTATGGATATTTTTAGGGGCCAATCCACTGCTCCAGTACAGAATTTTGGGCTTCTTTGAAGACTTAAGGCTCAGTGTGATCCAGGAGTCTGCATTTTACAACCTCCTCTAATAATTCTGAAGACTAGTGTTGGAGCCAGAATACTAAGCAGTCTGTCTCTCTGTATACATACATCTTTACATGTGTTTGTCACAGTCTGAGTGTAAATTTGTTTAGTGTCTTTGTGTGTGAGTGCACATATATAAAGTGTGGGAATTAGGTCTTAGAATCTGCTGTGTTAACGTGCCTTAGTCATCAGACAAAATCTCCTTATCCAGCAAGTTTGGCTGCAAGGCATGCTGGGAGTTGAGCCCCTGTCTCACCCTATCCCTTACCCCAGACGGGAAGTGTGGAGAAAGCAAAGCAGAGAGAGCCAGGCAAATATTCTGTGGTCTGTTCCCCACAGACCCATTTGCCTTCAAAAGCCTTCTTCCCCCTCAGCCTCAGCAGCTGCATCCTTGTCCTCCTCCTCCCAGACAAAGCAGGGCCTCTCTCCCCTACAACAGACCACACTTTGGGTACTCTCCTCAAGTATCAGCGCTTGTGCAGATAGCAGGTGGGCTGGAGAGGCAGCCACAGTGCCCAAGAGAAATGTACTTTGTCCCCCAGACACTCTGTCACCTTCCTGATGTGTTTTAGTTACTTTTCTTTTTTAAAAAAATACTTTGTATGTATGAGTATTTTGCCTGCATATATGTCTGTGCACTGTGTCTTCAGAGAGTTCAGAAGAGAGAGTGTTGGATCCTCAGAACTGAAGTTACAAATGGTTGTGAGCTGCTATGTGGATCCTCTGGAAGAGCAGCCAGTGCTCTTAACCATCGGGCCATCTCTCCAGCCCTTAGCTAGCTGTCTGGAAGCAAATTACAAGAAGGTTTTTATCATGGGGAGGGTGTGTGGCAAGAGCATAGGTCTCATAGGTCTCTAGAAATGAAAGCTGCTACTCCCCTGACCCTCTCCTTTGTATTCAGCCAGGGAGCCAGCCAGTAGGTGCTGTTCACATTCAGGGTGGGTCTTTCCTCTTTTTGTAAACCTTTTTGGACACACCCAGAAGAGTGTTTCCATGTTGATTCTAAATTGTGACAAGTTGGCAATCAAGATTGGGCCTAGGAAATCGGCTCAGCATTTAAAGGCAAGGTTCCTGCCACCAAGCCCGAGGCACTGAGTCCTGGAATGCATAAAGTCGAGAGAATTGACTCCCCCAAGCATTTCATCAGACAGGTGTGTGCCATGGTGCACCTCTTGAGAACACATATACACAAATGAATTCATTATTAAGTTAAGTTTTAGAAAACTTAGTCACCACATGCTGCGAATGAGACTCTAGGCACTGCAGTTTGCAGAATCACCCTTGGGTGTCTCTCTGAGTCACCTGGTATGCCTGCTAGAGCAAGCCCAAGAATGCTGTGAGTCTAGAAATGTCACATCATGAGAAGTGCAAGTTGAAGCCCCGATGCCAGACATGAAAAGGGAACTTTGAAGCCACTCTCAGGCCTTCAGTGCTTGGAGGTGATGGAGGGAATGATAGACCCTAGAGTCAGGGTACTATCCTCGGGAAGGGGGGCCCCAAGAACCCAGACTCCATGCCAGTTGATGCAAATAGCAAGAAGATTTATTTCATCTGTACAGGCGGGCTACCTTCCTTACCTCAGGAGTAAGAGATTAACAATCTCATATCTCTTTTAAAGGCTAAGACCATAAAATCATCATAGCAACTGGGGCAATATATGATTGGTCACTTTAAAGGTCATACTTAGAGTCATAAGATTGCTCACAATAGTCATGGGGTTGCCTTAAGGTCAGCTGGTAAGGGGTTTTACAACCGGGTGTTGGTCACAGCTATTCTGCTTGAAACTTCTGGTTTGACTATTATGTCCTATCTGAGTTGATTATGGCTATCTGGGCTGGGTCATTCTGTTTCCTGGGACAGACTTTTAGACTTTTAGTTCCTTGTTCTCATGGGTAGTGCTCTGCTGAATACCTGAACTGAATGCCTGGGTCAGGCCCTAGAATTCAGGGTCTTTCATTCCCTCATTTTCTTTTTGGGTACTGTCTCAATCATGAGACTCTGTCAATATGCTCATGGAAGTAGTCTATCTAGAAGATGGTCTTGTGCCCACTCTTGCAGGCCCAAACTGATCTGCAAGGTCTCAAAAGAGCAGCTGGGACCTGACTTGCAAAGCCAACTGTAGGCTGTAGGGACCTTTGGTCTCTATAAAAAGATTTGTCTCCTATGTCAGGTTTTCTTTTAACTTAGCATTTCAACCTTTTATGGGTTCGGGGGTAACAGGCGTAGTTTCTCTTTATTACTGCTTTAAGCTGACATTGGGACATTATTGTTAGGGCCCAAAAAGGTTGAAAAGCTAGTAAAGGAACTGGGCTCCAGGGCTTCTGTCAGGAGCACGTAGCTGTCTGATCCAGTAGCCAAGAGACAGGAAACAACCCACATCGGTAGAACTGGTTCACAGGCTTCCAGCAAGTCCAGAGCTCCTAGTCAAGTGGAAATCTGTTGAGATATGTTAAAACTGAGAACAAAAGTTAGAATTTAAATCTTGGGCCCAGTCTTAGTAATTTGGAAAGGCAGGAGTCCCCAAACCAGAAGAGAAAAGTATCATCCTTAGGAACAGACAGGTGGGAAAAACTTAGGCTGTACTTATCTGGAATCTTTTTGGCCTCTGTGAGGTGGATCTAAATTCTATGATTTTTTTAAGCTCATACAAATTGCAAAAAGACATAAGAATTTTAGTTATATTAGTATTCTCAATCAGGTTTTATAAAATGAGCTTGAAAACTGGCTATCACCTTGCAGAAAGATCTGATTGTCTGATTCTACCAAGCGGACAACGTTATAACTAGCCCAGCCGTCAATACTTGCAGAGATCTGAGAAGGATAAATTATACCTAAGTGCAGAATGAGCAGCTTCTGAATCTACTAAAAACAACAGAGACCAGTCCATATCTAGTTAGCCATACCCAGGTCTCCACCTAGTTGGAGGCAGAAGTACCTAAACAGCATCAATCTTCAGCTGCCAGGCCTTTTAGGTGGGAGGTTTTTTCCCACAGTAGAGGGACATATGGGAGAAGACTGACCTTACTTTGTCTAGGCAAAAGGGTTTAATTAATTTTCCAATGTCTTCAGATCTAGGCCGGGTTCCTGGAAGCAGGCAGGCATTGTGCTATGACATCTTGCCCAGATCAGCAGTGCTACAATCCAGATAGAGATCTTGGTGTCTCATAATCTTTGGAGACCTTGGGTCACTGTTGGGATCTGGGAGTCTCTGTCTGAGAAATAAACATTTTAAATGCCATATTCTGCAGATCTCTGAAATATGAGGGCTGGCCAGGAATACCTGCATAGAAAAACTTTGTTTCTAGTTACTTGTTGTAAGCTTAATCCTGAAACTTATACAAGAGACTAAATCTCAACCCTATAATTAATCACAGTACTTACAAGAATGACTGCTTGTGTTTTTTTTAATAGCCTTGAATTAGCTTTCATTGTTTTCATTAGTATACTTTATAAATATTTTATGGATGTCTTCATCATTACTCAAAATCTAAAAAAAGTTTGTTCTCAAAACTATGTGCTGAACTTAGATTTAAGATCTATGTCTGGCAAGATAAGCTGTCTTTGCAACCTTGATTATATATTTATAAACTTGTTTTCAAATAAGTTAAAAAATTTCTAGCACATAGAATCTATTTTTATACTCAGCATGGAGTCTGTATGCTCAAATTAGGTCATCTGCCAAAGTTCTTGTCACATAAATATCAATAGTTCATGATGATTAATAAAAGTAAACTAATTTCAGCATTTTAACAATGACAGTTATATTTACACATACAGAGTTGGATCTAAGTTACATATATATATACATATATATATATAGAGAGATTTAAAGCTAGCTTTCATCCACACATAGTTAACTCTAAGTCACATACATGCCTATATAACCATATATATGTCATAAACATTTTGCAGTGAAGAATCATCAGCTAATTCTAAAATGAAGAAAAACCAAATCGAGTTAACCTCAATATCTTACAGTTTTCTTTTAAAATTCGGTATCTGCAGGTATGAGAAACTACAGCAACCAAAATCCACATTAGTCTAACCTTTTATAACATTTTATATATCTTTTTTATATATAAGTTTTATATATAACTTTTTATAACATTTTATATACCTTCAGTCGGTCTCTCTAATTTCTTAGGCATCTTTGCTTCAGACATTTTTTTTCCTGTCTTTTTATTATCTCAGTTCTCTGCCTTCTCTATTATCCTCTGGACAACATAAAAACTTTCACAGTCCTTCTTGTGATTCTCTTCAGTATGCATACACTGTAGCAGCATATGACCAACATGAAGCATCTGAAACTAGCAGTAGGGTTTTTTGTTTTTGTTTTTTTTTTAACTAATAATAATTTATAACCAACCTCTGTAAAAGATGACAAACCCACTGGATCTGAATGATCAAAGCAACAGTTGCTTTGTCTCAGCAACTACAGTCAGTGACTGGCCAAAAATGCAATCCAAAATGGAGTTATGTCATATGCTTTTAAATTTTTTCATGCATAGAGTTTTAATTATAACATATTTTTAACATTATTTAATAATTTCTATCACTGTCATATCATAAACATTTGAACTCCTGCTAAGTTCTGATTCCGACCATAAGTGCAGTCACAGCAGCTGTGGGTGGTGACCAACTGCTATTGGGAATAGAGGTAGCAAAAATATTTAAACCATTCTGTCTCAGCTTTATGCTTTTAACAAAATTAGAAAACACATCAGAGGGGCTGGAGAGATGGCTCAGTGGTTAAGAGCACTGTCTGCTTTTCCAGAGGACCCGGGTTCGATTCCCAGCACCCACATGGCAGCTAACAACTGTCTGTAGTTCCAGCAAACACCAAGGCAAATAAATAAATAGAAGTGTTTTTTTTAAAAAAAAAAAAAAAGAAAAGAAAAGAAAACACATCAGAATAGCATAGATAACTTTTTTGAGAAACAGACAAAAGTTCTCAACAAGGCAAATAGAACTTTCTGACCAGAAACAGAACCAAATGAGCAGGTAACATCCGAGTTACAAAAATGCATGCACACATGAGTCTAGACATTAAACACACATCCTGTGGCCACAGTTTCCATGCACTCACACACTCATCAATAGGAGTAGCCTGGCTAAAACATCTGCATAGATAAAACCAAACAGGGCAATGTTACACATGAGGAGAGCAATGAACAGTTTTCAGGAGGCTGCTATGGGAATGCTGCCAGGCAGCAACAGGTCTCCCTGGCTCTCGGGAAGAACCAGGGGCTTCTTGGTCCCGGTCTTCCTGTTGTAGACAGACTCCAGAAAACCTGAGACAATTGACAAACAATAAGCAAACACAATCCACACAGTGGGCGACTCAGCTATAGAGATACAGACGGGAGCGGCCGAGAATGGCTCCGTTCCCCAGGAAGGGGAGACACCAAGTCTCCTACTTCTTCTCAGACAACCCTAGAGGAGACTCCAGGGAGGGGACCAGGTGGGCCCAGACTCAAGGCACATCTACCTGCCTCCCCAACTGGCCCAACTACACTGGTCCTGTGCAGGAACAAAAATACAGATGCCAAAACGCCCAGACAACAGACAAGGACACAACAAACATGGAACATTCGAGCTCATTCTTACCTCCAACCGGTCCCAGAGTGGGGGTTCAGGGACACCCCAAAATCCTGGATGAGCCCCCAAATGATAGACCCTAGAGTCAGGGTACTATAGTCTTTCAGGGACACTGTATATCTAGGCTTGTTCCCCAATCCTGTCCTTTCTCCTTTAGCTTCCCACCTTGGCCCATTGCTGCCTGCCACATGCTGTCTTTGTACATGCTGTCTCCATCTCTTCTATGCTCCTCTCCCATCTCCTTTGTGACATTTTTCTTGTTCTTCAGAGGTCAGTTCAGTCATCAGGTCCTCAGCAAGAGTGTCTCCATCTCAAACATGTTCACTTTCTTGCTGGCCCTTCAGGCTCTGCACCTGCTTCTTAGCACCACTCAGGGAGCATTTGGAAAGTTCCAAGGCTGCTTCCTGGTATCTTCCTTTCCCATCAATCTTCATCTTCCTGGCTTTATACAGCACTTGGAACATAGTAAGTAATTAAAGAATATTTACTTAAAAAAAACTTTGAAAAAGCTGGCCCATCCCTTTAATCGCAGCAGAGGCAAGAGGCTCTGTGAGGTGCAGACCAGTCAGGGTTACATAGTGAGATTCTGTCTCAAAACAAAACAAAAAATTTGTGTGTGTTGTTCTGCCCGAAGCTTGTCCCCCAGAGAGACTATCAGAGGTAGAGATGTCCAAAATATAGCAGCAAGGTTTATTGTCAGCACGATATAAGCCAGGCAGGGAGCTTGTTCCCTATACCCAATGTACTAGGCAAGGAAGAGCTGAGCACCCCAAATTACACAAGCTTTTGATAGGCAAAAACCACAAGGCAGGGTTACTTGGGGTCAAGGATGCAAGTGTGCTGCTAATTAGCTCATGCTTAGGGAATTTTTATAGCCTAACATTCCTAGACCCCAGCTGGGTGGGGTGGTGGTTTTACTGCCTTAGGGTTGGACCATCCAGGTGTCCTTAGATAGGCTTAGTTTAGTCTTTCTTGGAACTGGGCAAGCCCCTGCCAGGAATGTGAAACTGAACTCTATTTTACCTCTACCGTACAAAATGGCTACTAGAGAAAGCATGGATGCACACAAACATGCACCCAGAAATTAGCTGAGGTACATACTCTAGAAGGCAAACTTGTAACTGTGTGCAACACCCTGGCCCGCACACTAGCTTGCAGCCACATCTCCCACCCTAACCTGTTCTCACTGGTCAAATGTGTCAATTTAGTTACTGATGCCCATGCATGGAACATGAAGCATAGATCCACCCCCACACTATCCCATCACAAGGCACAAGCAGGTAACATGTGAAAGGGGCCAGAAAAGGTTAGAATTTGCATTCAGTACTAGCTCACTGTGACTGTGTAGGGTGTGGTGATATGTTGTATGCTTAATAAAATTTGTCTGGAATATCAGAGGACAGAATCATCCACAGCCAGGCTATGAAGGTCAGGGAGTGGTGACTCACATCTTTAATCCCATCACTAAGGAGATGGAGATATGCCTGGATCTCTGTGAGTTCAAGGCCTAACAGCCAGGCAGTGACAGCTCACTCCTTTCATTTTAGCTCTAGCAGTGTTGAACAAGCAAGTAAAATAGCTGGGTAGGGAAAGAAATGTAAGGCAGGAAAAAGCAGAAATTCAGCCATTCTGTCTCAGCGACCGGTCAGGCTGACGGCTTGTGAAGATAGGATTTACCATGCTTGGTCTGAAAAGTTGGCTGGATGAGAAATGACTGTGGTTTGCTTCTCTATCTCTCTGATATTCCAGCTTTCCCTCATATCTGGTTCCCAGTTTTTATTATATACTAAATAGAATTCATGCTATAGTGGGAACCTCCTGATAAGTCTACAACTTGGCCTTTGACATATGGCAGCCCACAGACTGAAGGCTAGACTGAATACTAACAAAGATTTTTTTGATTTGTTTTTAATTAAAAAAATGTTTTGATGACTACATATAACCCCATGGCAGTACATGCTTGCACTCCTAGCTCGCACGTGGAGACTAGAGGACAACTTTCAGGAAATGGTTCTTTCATTCCACCCTCGGTTCCAGGGATAAAATTCAGGCTGTCAGGCTTGGTACCCTTTTGTTAAGTAAGACATGTTGGCAGCCCCACCTTCATCCTTTGGCAGTGCTGAGAATGTAGGATCTTGCTCATGCTATGAAACCATTCTATCCATGAACTGTAGCCAAGGCTAGCCTTGTTTTTGGTACTGCCTGCATATCATTCTATCTAACTGGTCCTCTGCTAGGGGACACTTGAGTTGTGCAAATGTTTCAAACCCTATTGCAGTGAGCAGCCTTGTGCATATGTCCATGTGTTTCAAACCCTATTGCAGTGAGCAGCCTTGTGCATATGTCCATGTGTTTCAAACCCTATTGCAGTGAGCAGCCTTGTGCATATGTCCATGTGTTTCAAACTCTATTGCAGTGAGCAGCCTTGTGCATATGTCCATGTGTTTCAAACCCTATTGCAGTGAGCAGCCTTGTGCATATGTCCATGTGAATGAAGAGAAGGCCTGGAGAGTATCACTGAAGTAGAACTATTGAGACAAAGGCCATGAACAATTTTAAAAGACTGCCAAACTCTCCTTCCAAAGTGTTTAAGTCAGGTATGATGATTCACAACGTTAATCCCAGCACTTGAGAGGCTGAGGCAAGAGGATCAGATGTTCAAGGCCTGCCTCAAAACAAAAACAAAACCCTTTTGGTCATAACAGGTCCATCACATTCATCAACTCACAGGAGTTGTAGGTTGCTTGCATAAGACCTGAACAAGATCAAGCCAGTTGACAGTCTAGCATGAAGAGGGGTTCATGAGCCCTTACCCCTGGCTGAGGAACTAGTGACAGTTGATGGTTACTGGGAGAGGAATAGTCAGTTTTCTTGAAGAGTGTGGCTCCTAGTAAGTTGACCATGTTTCAGTGGACAGCTTTTTACCTAGGAGTATCTGGTCAGTATTGGGGTGGACGGGGGGATGGGGTGGATCTAGACAATGAATATGACCAAAATACATTGCATGCATATATGAATGTCTCAAAGTACTAATAGAAATATTATATTTTCAAAAAAACTAGAGTGCCAGATGTATTGGCTGACACCTTTAATCCCAGTATCAGGAGGCAGGTGGATCTCTGTGAGCTTAAAGCTAGTCTAATTTATAGGCCAGTCAGGGCTACATAGTGAAACCTGGTCTCAAAAGACCAATAAATCAATAAGTAATACAAAAAATAAAACCAACCAAATATTTGAATGAGTAGGAATTAACCACAGTGGTAGAGGTCTTGCCCAGGTCATAGAGAGACTAGGCACCATGGGACAGTGCTAATTATGTGGTCTGAACATAGCAATTGATACCATGCCTGGAAATGTCATAAAAGATGTTGGCTTCATGCATGAAATCAGACACACACACTACTAGCGCTACACAAGAGTTTATTCAGAAGAGTTGCCAGGCGAGTACAGGGGCAGAGAAGCAGAAGAGAAAAAAGAGACAGACTTTTATGTGGCAACTCCTTTTAAGAGAACAGGTGGGCAGGGATTTAGGTAGCCACTCATAAAGGCATGCCCTTCCTATGTGGCATGTTCTGCCGGTGTCATGTTGGCTTTACCATATGGCTGCTGCATGCCAGGAATTCTTATCTCACCTGAAGCCATGTTGGGTTTACCATGTGGTGTGCCAAGAATCCTCAAAGAAGAGACTTAAGAACAGCCTGGTGTCATTTTAAGGTGGGGGCATACATTCCAAGAAGGGTATCATTCAGTAATTTTGTCGTACAAACATAGAACACCATTTACAAAACTCAGTCATGCCTAGGCTATGTCATAGTCTTTGTCACACATTTTGTCCTTTATTGACCAGATGTTTTCATGTGCTATATAACTTAGGAAAGAAGAGAGAAAGCAGATGGTTGATATATTAAGTTTTGTGCAATCCTGAGTTGGTGCAATGAGAAAATATCAGACAGTTATATTCAGTAGTTAAATGACAGGGTCCGGTCTGTCTTAATTAGTTTCTATTGCTGTGAAGAAACATCATGACCACAGAAACCCTTATAAAGGAAAACATTTAATTGAGGTGGCTTACAGTTCAAAGATTCAGTCCATTATCATCGTGATGGGACATGGCAGCATGCAGGCAGACATGATGCTGAAGTAGCTGAGAGTAATATCTTCTAGGCAACAGGAAGGGATCTGATTCACTGGAGTAGCTTGAGCACAGGAGACCTCAAAGCCCACCCCTACAATGACACATGTTTTCCCACAAGGAAAACAAACGTATTCTAACAAAGTCACATTTCTTAATAGTGCCACTCCCTTTGGGGGCTGTTTTATTTCAAACTACCACACCATCCATGGGGCTTCTGGTTACTAGAATTAGGGCAGAACTGTGTAATTTTTAGTTTTTTTTTTCTTCATGATTTGGGACCCACCATCCAGCTCCCAAATAAATACACAGAGACTTAGCCTTACTTATGAATGTCCAGCCTTAGCTTGGCTTGTTTCTAGCCAATTTCTTGTAAATTATACCATTTGCCTTTTGTTTCTGGGCTTTTACTTTTCTCTATTCTACATACCTCTCTTTCCTTCTTACTCCATGGCTGGCTGTGTGGCTCCTTGCTTCCTTTCCTCACTCCTGCTTCACTCCTATTTATTCTCTCTGTCTACCAGCCTGCCCATTTCTCTCTCCTGCTTTGCTATTGGCCATCAGCACTCTATTAGCCAGATCAGGTGTTTTAGACAGGCAAAGTAACACAGCTTCACAGAGTTAAACAAATGCAACATAAAAGAATGCAGCACATCTTTGTATCATATTCCACAGTATAAATGTAACATATCTCAAAGTGATATTTTACAACAGTAATTATGAGCAAATTGTTTTAATTTGGTTGGTAAAAAGATCACTGCTTTAATATTTTTAATTCATAGGGTTTTTTAAAGTTAAATTATTATTTATTTATCTATTTCGTGTACATGCAGTTGTGTGTGAGTGTGCTTGCCATGGTGTGAGTGCAGAGATTACAGGAGGCTTCAGGATTTGGTTCTTTCTTTCCATGTAGTCCTGAGAATCAAGGTCAGGCCAGTAGGTTTGGTACCAATGCCTTTACCTGCTGAGACAATTCACCTGGCCAATAACTTTTACTCTTTTGAGAAAGGGTCTTACTATGTGACCCAAGCTAGTATATAATCCAGGCTGGCCTTGAATTTGTAATCCTTAGTGTTAAGAATACAGGTATATGTCACCAAGCCAAGAGAAAACACTTTTTTGACCTTCCCATGGCACCAGGCCTATAATCAACACCACAGGAGTCTTTCCACACTTTTTCTAGTGGTCACATGACCCATAGCTCCCAGACAGCACCCAACCGTCAGTGTTCCCAGCTGTCAGGGAACATTTTCTGATGAACTACTACTGCCGTGGGCACAAGTGAGATAGCTGGAGTGTAGAGGCCAACTCAAAACTCGGGCTGAGTTTGATCCCCAGTAATCAATGTAAAGGAGAAACAACTGCACAGAACTGTCTGTCTATACTGTGCCATGGCAAGTGTGCACACACATCCCTCTGAGCTCATACACATCACACACACAAACACTTCAACCAGCCAAAGATGCTGTGGGAGTATGTTGTGATGCATTGTAAATATTTGTCTCTCCTACTTGTCTAATAAAAAGCTGATTGGCCAAGACAGACAGGAAGTGTGGGCGGGGCTACCAGACTAAGAAAACTCTGAGAACAGGAAAAGCAGAGCAGACACCAGAGAAGACTCCAGAGAGACGCCAGTGAGAGGCCAGATGAGAGGCTAGCAGACACAGAGAAAAGAAGGTGAAATGCTGCTGAGGAAAGCTACCGAGCCACATGGCTGAACAAGATAAGAATCATGGCTTAGTTTAAGAGCAAGAGCTAGCTAGCAATATGCCAGAGCCATAGACTGATCAGGATAAAATTAATACAGGTGTCTGTGTGTTTCTGTGGGACCACTGGTCTGTGGGTTTGAACCTCAAGGCTAGGCCAGAAAGTCTGGTCCAGAAACAGTTTACAGCACAAAGATGTATTACATTTGTTCATGCTGAGGAATATTACTTTAATTGTGTAAAAATTTGTTATATTTGTTTATGCTACATTTGCTTAATTATGTAAAGATATGCTGTATTTGCCTCACCTCACTTGCCTAAGATACCTGATTGGTCTAATAAAGAGCTTAACAGCCAATAGCTAGGCAGGGGAGGGATAGGTGGGACTGGTGGGCAGAGAGAATAAGGAGGAGGAGAAATGTAGAGAAGAGAGGAACAAGAGAAGAGAGAGAGAATGAGAGAGAAAGAGTGGGATATGCCCAGGCCAGCCAGCCAGACATAGAGACTGCTGGAAAGCAAAATATATAGACAGAAAGAAAGAAGATAAAAAAGTCCTGAGGCCACCTCGCCAGCAAGGAACACGCAACACCGGATCCTTCTCTTTGCAGTTTATTCGGGCCTTTAATTATCTTCTTGTCACTCACTCACTCTCACTCTCACTCTCAGACATATGATGAACGACTCACTCACTCTCTCACGAACAACGAAAGACCAACTCACTCACTCTTAGACGAACACCGAACAACCCCGGGGGGATGTCCGCTCGTGGCTAAATACCCTCTGGGCCTCCAATCCCGGTAAGCCACATGGACATCGCCCATAGGTCCCGAGGCGCTGGAAGCAAGCCACCATCCTCGCCTACAGCCAATAAGGAGTTGTGGCTCCCGAGAGCACTCACCATCCCATCAGGAAGGTGGAAACCAGCGCCACCTTTAGGGCGTGGTACAACGCAGCTCCCTACAAAACATAGATAAAAAGAAACAGGTTAAAATAAGAGTAAGATAAAGCTGAGTGTTTATAACAAATAGTAAGTCTCAATGTCTTAAGTTTGGAATCTGGTTGGTGGTCTAAAAGAAAAAAATCTGGCATACTAGTTTTTAAAAGATTAAAAAAATCTTTCCTGAGGATAGGGATTAAGCTCAATTGTGGAGTACTTGTCCAACATGCAGCAAGCCCTGGGTTATATCCCACTGGTGTACAAATGAGGCCTGGTGTCAAACACTAACAATGCTTAGGAGTAGGATCTGCAAACTAAAGGTCAGCCTAGGCTACACAGTTGGCTTGGAGCCAGCCTGGGCTGTATGAGACTCTATCTCAAAATCACAAAACAAACAAACAGAAACAGAGAAGGGAAATGGCCCTGGAATGGCACAGCTGTGGCTGTGCAGAAAACAAAGCCCATGGTCCACTGGGGCCAGAAAAAACCCTTGATCTCTTCACCATATTAATGGTGGGGCCTGTTAATCCCACCGATTGAGAATTAAACTGCCACTACAATTGGAAGCCAAATTTAAAGCAGGTCTTAATTAAATACAGGCCAGGTGGATGGGCTATGGCCAGGTTGATACCCAGGTTCCTGGGAAATGCCCAGAATCAATGTGAAAGGCTTAAGAAGGAAAAGCCATAGTCATCACATGTTCCATCAGGTCCAATGAGGGGCAAGCACACTTTCTAATGTATTTCTCACCTGTGAATCCCTCATAAGCCCAGCAAGACGGCTCAGCAGGTAAAGATGCTTGCCACCACTCCTGAGCTTCATCCTGGAGTCCACGTGGTGGAAATTGTCCTCAGACTTCCATGAGCACATTGCCCCCCAATAAATAAATAAATAAATAAATAAATAAATTAGTTTCAGGCTACTGCCTAGGAGACCTAGCTGAGTCTTCACCCACCCTGATTGTGTTTATCTCTGAGGACAGGGTATTTGAAGTTCAGAAGCTCCTTTTCAGACGGGTTATATTGAGGAAGATGACGGCCATCACACAGTTTCTAATTTATACTTCCATCTGCATATAAAATGATATAACCGTCAGGGCCATGTCAGTTGACAATTGCCTTGGCAACAACTGGCAAAAGGAACCATAAAAGGTCAAAAAGAGGCAGTGCCTACATTTCCAGAACAATTCTGCCCATTTCTAGAAAATACAAGCATTCCACCCACATATTAGCTTCACCCTCAATCTCCCCCATTTCTTTTTCCCTCAACTATAGCATTCAAGCCCCTTGGACGGAGAAGTTGTTTTCTACACTTATCACCTCCTTTCTTCTGTTCTTGGCCAAGAATAATCGTCTCCCTCACTGCTTGATTGGCACTCGGTCTTGTTTTTGTGCCTCACAGTTATGAGAGGGACAAATGGAGCCAGAGGTTTCTGGCCTGTTGGTCTCTAGGTCCAGACCTGCATTACCACAGCTGCTTAGCCCCAGATAATCACACAAGGGCTTATAATAATTACAAACTGTTTGGCTTATGGCTCAGGCTCACTATCAGATGGCTCTAACAATTTAATTCAACCCATTTCTATTAATCTGTGTCTTGCCACATGGCTCATGGTTTTACCTGTGTTCTATTACATCTTGCTTTCTTGGGCGGCTGCTTGCAGCATCTCTGACTCCACCCTCCTTCCCCTTTATCTATGCTTGGATTTCTTGCCTGCCTAAAAGCTGCTTTGCCATAGGCCAAAACAATTCCTTTATTATCCAATGGTAATTCATAACATACAGAAAGAAAGCATTCCACATCAGACAAAGAACTTAGTTTAGGGGCAAGAAGTCACAACAGGAATGTTAGGCTCAGGAGACACAAGATGCTGCCTGTTAGCTTGTGGCAGGAAAAACCACCTTCCCTGGGGTCTTAGGGCTCTTGCAGACCTAGGCAAAGCCATTCCTGGTGCTAGAGATGGCATGGTTTGGGAGAAATCACTTTTATGAGTCTTCATCTCCTGCTGTGTGAATGGAAAAGAGATATTTCCACTTCTGAAGGGTGTGCCCTGAGGTCTATAATATATGTGGAGGGCATGAGCTTGCTCTCAGTGTGAGGAACCCAACACTGCTCTACAAGAACCTTACCCTAATCATTTGCTTACATCTGTTACCTACACAACCTCTTCCTAGAAATTCTGCCCTGCCCTAACCCTGTTGATTTTGGATCACAGGGTGACTGAAGGCTAGAAGCTCCTTTTCAGTGCACTAGCCCAAACCTGTTGGCTAGAAGATAGCTGCTGGTATGAAACCTTTAAACTTTGTTATGATCCCATCCATTTGCCTGATGACATCCCTCTCAGCTCTTTAACAGTAAGCATTTCCCACAACAGCCACAAAGAACCACAAAACAAGTTGTCACTACAAAACACAGCTCTTGCTCTAGGAGATGGTTTGTTATGAGCCAAATATGACTGATCATGACCCGGGAACATGGGCTAAGGTTACCCCAGATGACATTGTCCACCATGGGAGTGTATTACACAGATTCTAGTTGGTATATAGTGAAAACCCAGAGCCAGATATTAGGGAAAGGCTGGAATATCAGAGAGAGGAAACAGAGCACAGTCAGTTCTCACCCGGCCAGCTTCTCAAGCTGAACAGGGTAAATGTTATCGATCTCCAGGAATCTTCGGCCTGACTGGTCACTTCTACAGAAGGCCTGCACTCCTGCCTTCTCCTGCCTTATCTTTCTTTCCCCACCCAGCTAGTTTATTTCCTGGTTCAACTTTGTATCAATTAAAGGTGTGAACCTGCCTGTGAGGTCTTGAACTCACAGAGATCCAGAAGGGATTTAAGGTGTGTGTCATCACTCCCTGACTTTTATAGCTTGATTATGGGTGATTCTGTTCTCTGATATTCTAGAACTTTTAAAGTCACAGAAGGAAACAAACAAAACTCTGGATCAGTTTGTCTACTAAGTACATTGTTAGTTAGACACATCAGCTAAACTACTCACAGCCAAGTGGGGGACTACTACTATAGGTTCCAGAGAATGTCTGGTGATATTCTGAGCTCTGAGGTTGGCAGAATCCAGTAATTGCTAGGAATACATTCCAAAAATGTTACTGGAATGTCAAAGGACATTGATGGTAAACTGCTATGAATTAATAGCAACCTTGAATTTCTATCTGCAACATTTCAACTTTCAGAAACTATAGAACCCCTAGTTCGTCACCCACTTAGCTGAATTCCCTGCACACATATGGGTTTGGAATCCTCAGGGGACTTCAGAATACAGAGCTTGAGGAGGCCATGCTGGAATTCTGGGGGAATATCCCTTATCCCTTGCTCTTTCCTCTGGTGTCCCCTTTTCCTCCACTTGTTGCTGATAAAGAGTCTCACTGTACAGGTAGCTTCAGACTCAGGCGCTGCCATTGCAAATGCCAGCAACCACAGCTAGCTCCGTCTCATTTCCTCTTCTGTGTCTATAGCCATCCAAGCCCTGAAGACTGAGATATTAATTGGTTAGAGACCTTCTCTTCCACTCCATTCTTGTGATTGATTACACAGTTCTGAGAGGGAAATGGGACTGAGGCCAAAACTTGATAATTGATGAGTAGAGTCTACATTAATTGGAATTGACAATGACCTTGAGGAAAAAAAAGGAACCTGAACATGAGTGGTTGGTTTACCTGACAAAAAAATTCCATGTTCAATCTTTAGCACCACACACACCACTCATGGTGAGACAAAGCTGTAATGCTAAAGGCTGGAGGTAGAGGAGGAGATTCAGAAGTTCAAGGACATCCTCAATTATAGTATGAGACCTTGGTGGTAGTGGCGCTTGAAAAAAGAAAAAGAGAATCTCTTATATTCCAGGCAGGCCTTGAACTTGCTGTATAGCCAAGGATGACCTTGAACTCCTGGTCCTCCTGCCTCCATCTCCCAAGTGCTAGAAACCTGCTGTTTGTATCTCTAAGACCATGTAAATCCAAAAGCATTTATACAATGTGGGTGGGAACCTCCTCCTGCAGGATTCGGTGACTGATGCCCTCATCCTCTGATCCCTCTGTCACAAATGAAGAGAGATGCTTATGTGATTGGCAGTTGACATTTCTAGGGCCCTAATTTGATGATGCACACTGTGTTAGTATTTCGCGCGTGGAAGAACTCACTAGCACGCTGGCAAGAGCCATATTAGATTTATTAAAGGAACAGGTGGGAGAGGAGAAAGAAGAGGGGGGTGTTAGAGAGCAGAGAAGAAGAAAAAAAGAGAGAAGGTCTCCTATGTGGTTGGGGCTTTTAAAGGGAAATCATGTAGACAAGCCTAGATGTGGGCAGGTCAGAGGCCTGTTAGAGCCTCTGCAGGGGGGGACATGGCTGCAACAATCTAACAATCCACACTTGGTTAATGTATGAAAAACACAGGTTTTGTTTGTTCTTTTTTAGATGGAACCAAATTGTACTGGTCAGTTTACACCAACCAGCCTCTCCTTTTAAAATGGAGGCAGTTTCCTGTAGCCCAGACTGGCCTCTAGCTCATGAAGTAGCAAGGGTAACCTGGAACATCTCCTCTTCCTGCTGGGATAGCAGGACTGCAGTGCTGTGTTTAGTGTCTAGTTGAATACTACATCTGCTTTACATATATGTTGAACTCCCTCTGGTTTGTTTCAATGACAGTGTCCATGTGTGTCAAGCCACAGGAGTTCTGAAATTCTCCCAGATCCTCATAAGACAATGTCCTCATATGAGTGAGGTAATTTTTTTTTTATTTATTGTGACATACTGACATGTCTTAGTTGGTGTTCTATTGTTATGGATAGATCGATAGTCACAGTAACTCATCAAAGAAAGCATTTCATTGGGATTTGCTACAGTTTCAGAGGTTTAGTCCATTATCATGGTGGGGAGCCTGGCAGACATGCTGCTGAACAAAGACTTGAGAGCTCTACATCTGGATCTTCAGGCAGCAGGAAGAGAGCCACTCTAGGCCTGGCATAGACTTCTGAAACCTCAAAACCTACTCCCACTGACAAGCTTCCTCCAACAAGGCCACACCTCCAATCCTTTCAAATAGTGTCACTCCCTGGTGACCAAGCATTCAAATCTATGAGCCTATAGAGATCATTCCTGTTTAAACCACCACATTCCACTCCCTGGCCACCAGAGGTTCATGGTCATATCATCATGCAAAAAACTGCATTGAATCCTACTTCAAAAGTCCCCATAATCTATAACAGTCTCAATGTTGTTTAAAAGTCCAAGTTCAAAGTCTCTTCTGATAATCAAGGCAATGTCTGAGTTGTAGCTCCCCCACCTCTCTTATAAAATTAAAAAAGTAGTTCAGGTTGTGGGGAATTCACCAGAGAAGACTGCTCAGACATGGTTTCAAGCCAATAGACACCCTTTATTATCTGTCTACAATGTGACTACACTGGGTGTTCGGGATCTCAGTGTAGCCTTGAGCCTTTCTCATGGTGAGATTTTTAAGCACAAAAGCCTTGTTCTGGGTTGACATACTTCCATTAACAAGAACAATTATCCAGAAGAGGAACTACAGAAGCCAAAACCAAAGATCAGTACATTATAGACTTTCCCAGAACGATAGGCTTTGATGGATTAGGTTTTTGCTTTCAATTTTGTTAGGTGGTGCTGTCTACATGCTGAGTTTTACAGTCTGAATGACATTTTCATCATGGAGTCATTTATGCTAAGATCTTGAAGCCTACTAAGGTCTGGGCCTCTGTTACAGATCACATATTCCAAACATACAATGGCACAGAATATATATCACCATTCCTAAAGGGAGGTAACATAGTGAGGAAATACTCAACCAAAGCAATAATGAAAAGTCAGCTTTCTCCAGCACCATGTCTGCTTGCACGCTCCCATGCTTCCCACCATAATAATGGACTAGACCTCTGAAACTCTTGGCAGGGAAAATTCCAACTTCTGCATCTCATGGCTGGTATCAAAATGCTCTTTAGATCTCCAACTGCTTTCAGCTTTGTTGACAGCAACACACATTTCTTTCTCTTTGATTGGTCCCATTCCCTTTTAGCAGCTGTCCTTGGTAGATAGCCCACAAATCTGGTATCTCCAACATCTTGGGGTCTCCAATGAAATCCAGGCTTCACTTTCAGAACTTAACAAAATGTCATCTCTTGGTCTTCATCAGGGACACCCTTGATACACACCTGGTCTCAGCAGCTTTTCTAAGCTGTTGAAGGAGATAGATTCTACAGCCTCTTTCTTGTACACCTTGACTATAATGTCAGAACCACCCGGCTGGAGCTGATCAGTTCTGCTGCCTGCTGGATCTGGACATGCTCTCTCTTCACTCACGTCTACATTACCTCTCTGTTGTTTATGGTTTCCTGCACTGCTTAGGCTTTCCTTTAATTCCTTCTCACGGGTTGGAAGCTTAGGTGGTTGGGATCTTGCCCAGAGGTCACCACTCCCTTTTTTCCATTTAGCATCAGGCTTTTCTTTAAATATTTATCTCCTTGAGCACTGGACTTAGCTCCATTACATTTCCTGGTGCTCCTTCTCTCCTCAAAATGCACACTTTGTATCTCTCTTTGCTTTGCTCACTCGCTTCTTTTCATTGTAGGTCTACATGAGTGAAGAGTCACTGCTAGGCTGTCTTAAAATCTCCTCTGCTAAGGCCATAATTCACAGCTCTTCATTTTAGCCTCAGGTAGATCTTTTTGAACAAGGACAAAAAGCAGCTACATTCTTTGCCAAAATATCACAAGAATGATCTCTAGGCAACTTAATGTTTTTCTCGCCTGAAACTTCTTGATCCGGGTCCCTCCAGTTTAACTTGTCCTTGGCACTCTCTTCCATGCTCCTATAGTATGGCTCATTAAGCCCTGCCTAATACGCTCAACTGCTTTCCTAAGGATAAATCCCAAAGTCAACATTTCTCCATCAAGTGGCACGGTCAGGCTGTCACAGCAATATCTCACTCCCGCCACCAACTCTGTCTTCATCAGTGTTCCATGCTATGAAAAGACACCATGATGTTGTAAAAGGTTTCTGGGCTAGACTTTCTGGTCTAGCCCAGAGGTTTGGTCTCACTCTCAGTCCTGCTTTGCCTCAAATAATCACACACAGGCTTATATTATTTTTATGCTGATTGACCTAGGGCCCAGGTATATAATTTGCTAACTCCTTCATCTGAATTAACCCATCTTGTTGAGCCATAGGACTCAGTACCTTTTCTCAGAGCAGCATTTCAGCTTCTCTCCTCTGTGTGTGCTGCTGTCTCCTCATCGTGTCTCTGGTGTCTCTCGGGCATCTGTCTCTGTTCTTCCTGTACTCAGAGTTTTCTTAGCCTGGTAGCCCCGCCCACACTTCCTCTTTGGCCAATCAGCTTTTTATTAAACCCATAGGCTGGACAAACATTTACAATGACAGGAAACAGTAGCAATATAACATACTCCCACTACACTATGACACAACAGCTCATAAAATAAAGCATTTAATTGCAGTTCAGAGGTTTAGTCCATTATCAGCATCACAGGAAGCATGGCAGCATGTGGGCAGATACGATGCTGGAGAAAGAGCTGAGAGTTCTACATCTGGATCCACAGGCAGGAGGAAGAGAAAGATTTTGAATTTAACATGGGTGGCTGAAACCTCAAACAAAGCCCACCCCCACTGGCATATGTACAAGACTACACTTCCTAATCCTTTCAAATAATGCCACTATCTGGTAACTAAGCATTCAAATCTATGAACCCATGGGGACCATTTTTATTCAAACCACTACAACATACGGCAGGTTTAAACATTCTGAGTGTATAACAATCAAAGCGTTGTGCCCTAGGTATGACCGTAATGCTGTAGCCTAGTGTTTGGCTTCTCATGTGGTACCATTCAAACCTTTCAATATTCCTGTCTTAGATACTTTTCTATGAAGAGACACTGTGACCAAGGCAGCATCCTCTTCTGGCCTCCATGGGCACTGCATACACATGGTGCACATGCATACATGCATGCAAACACATATACATGAAATAAAATAAACAAAAGCAAGACTCATAGATGTTATATGGTCAGATACTGTCTTCTTTTTTTATAATATTATATCCATTAGATATCATATCTCTTTCTAGGGCTTGTTTTATTTGTTTTTAGACTGGGTCTCACACAGTGGCTCAGGCTAGCCTTGAACTAATGAAAATTCACCTTAAGCTCTGAGATGATAAGAGTATGAGCCACCATGCTTGGTTTGCTGGCTAATTTTGTATCAGCTTTAACAAACTAGAGTCATTTGGAAAGAGGGAACCTCAACTGAGAAAATGCCTCTAACTTAATTGACTTGTGGGTAAGACTGTGAGGATTCCTTGATTGATGGCTGATATGAAAGGGCTCAGCTCACCTGGGCTGGTGGCCCTGGGTGGTATAAGAAAGCAGGCTAAGCAATCAATAGAGAGCAAGGCAGTGAGCAACATCCCTCCATGGCCTCTGCATCAGCTCCTGCCCCCTGGCTCCTAATCTGATTTCCTGCCCTGACTTCCCTCAGGACTGTAATGTGAAACTGTAAGCTGCAATAAACTCTTTCTTCTCCATGGTCATGGTGTTTGTCACACCAATAGAAACATTTAATAATGACTAAGACGTTACTTCTCAATGCTTCTGCTTTACTAAGTGTCTAGTTAGTGTGCTCAGGCAGAGGTGTGCATCTATGCTGCAGGTGGCTCACCTATGTACGGGAGTCACTGCTCTTGCTAGCATTGAGCACAGGTACATGGCTAGTGGATAGTCAATAACAATGCTTCTGGGCTATAACTAGTCTCAAGATGTGATAGTTATGGTGACACAGGGTTAGGATATGAGTGCATATCAGAGGCCACCTGACTGACAGCTCCATTATGTTTTGTCTGAGACTGGATATCAGTGCTCTGATGGGAACACCACAATTGCAGATAGGATCACAGGTGAAAGAGTGGCTTTTCTTCTGGGTACAGGTTTTGACCTCGTCAAGGATGTTATTGCTTCCACATTCAAGACACTAGTCGAGTCTATATGATAAACACATTTATATTCCTAGTAACAGGGGCAGAGATTACTAATTTTCTGTTTTCTTTTTTCCTATATTTCTTTATTTTTTTTAAAAAAAAGTTTTTGAGACAAAAAGTGTCTTGCCTCTTCTGAAGCTTGCTGTGTGTATGGGTGGGTGTGGGGTAAGGGTCCCCACAAGTGTCAGGGCTGGCAGGGAAGCCAGCTGTGAAGAAGCAGGAATGAAAACTCACTTTAGCCTGCTTCTCTGGTCTGGATCAAACTCCCAGAGCAGCGTTTCTCACCCTTCCTAATGCTGTGACCCGTTAACACAGTTCCTCATGTTGTGAAACTCCCAACCATAAAGTTATTTTTGTTGCTTCTTCATAACTATAATTTTGCTACTGTTATGAATCATAATGTAAATAACAATTTCTGGTGGTCTTAGGTCACTCCCATGAAAGTGTTCATCCCCCAGCAAGACCATGACCCATAGGTTGAGAACCACTCTTGTAGTGTCTGATGCCAGGCAGTTTATTCTAAGCATATCTAAACAGCATAATTTGGAGATAAAACTAAAACTAAACTAAACTAAACTACACTAAACTAAACAAAACTTGCTAGGCAATGAGATCATTAATTCCTGGTGGGGAATAAGACCACTCCTACAGTTTAAAACCACATTTGAAGCAAGTTTTAAGTAAATGCTGGCAAGTAGACCAGCTCTGGCCAGGTCCATCTCTAGGTTTCTAGAAGCTTAAGTATTTCCCATCATATCCAATCGGACTATCGTACATCCTGACATATTTCCTGGCTGTGAACCTCCCACCCACATATGATCAATACAATATGTGCTGTACGGATGGGACAAACAAATCTGTTTATGGGTGTGTGTCATGTGATCTACCATAAACAACAGTCTCCAGATTTCAGGAACTGTCTGTCCTTGAGCAAGAGGCTTGCAGATCAGAGGCATTTTTGTTTCATAGATCTCTAAGGCATAGTAATGAAAGCAAATATAACTCTGGCTCACACAAAAGGGTGAGTTCTATAGCTTAAGGGACTGGAATAGTACAGAGGTCTATAGTATAGCAGACTATAAAGTACATGTGACATCTCCCCTAAGGGAATGTTCAATACACTGAGAGCTTGAGATTAAGGGAGGGAGAGTGTAGCATAAATGTTCTGGGGGATTTGGGTGAGGTCAGCCTCTACAGATTGCAAAGATTGATGGGTAATTAACAACATCCATGCCCAGCTTTCTGGGCGGAAACAAGAGTTTATTTCCTCCATTGAGGAGACACTCCTATGTGATTAAAATTCCTGGTTTCTTCAGTGTTTAATCTATGAGCATATGAACCTGTGCCCTTTATATGTGCACCAGGCTGGTCTCAGACTCACAGATATCCTTCTTCTGCTTCCCTGGTGCTAGGATTAAAGGCATGCACCACCACACCTAGTGTATAATTTAGTTTTTGAACTAAATTTTTTTAGATGTATGGATGTTTTACCTGCGTGCATAACTTTGTACCAAGCCTACAAGAAAAGCCAAAAGAGAGCTTAAAATCCTCCAGATCTGCAGTTACAGATGATTATGAACCATAATGTGGCAGCTGGGAACTGAAACCTAATCCTCTGAAGAGCAGCCAGTGTCCTTAATCATGGAGAACCCACCCATTTCTTTCTCTTCCCAACTTGTTCCCATTCTGCATTCATATTGCATTTTTTTGATGAGTTTAATCAGGGTTACTAACATGTGCCCTACCAGTGGCCACACCAATAAATAAAATGTCCCTTCCTCCACTGGCAACCATTAACTACCTACAGATCCTCAGAGAGGGGCAGGGCCTTGTGAGCCTCTTCCCCAAAGACAATCTTTCTTTTTTCCTTTTTTCAAATGATGTGGTCTCCCTATGTAGCTTAGAATGGCTTTGAACTCACTGTATAGCCCATGCTGGCTTTGAACTGTGGGAAGTCCTGCCTAAGCCTCCTGAATACTGGATTTCCAATGAGCTACGATGCCTAGCTTGTTTCTAGCTGTATCATTTGGCATGTTTCTTTGTTGATTTCTTCAAGGGAAGAGAGATCTTCCCTGGAAGCTATCTCTGTCTTGTGTGTTACAGTCCTATAATAGTCTGAATGGTTTGTTCCTAATGTGACCTATTAATCTACTGTGGTAAGTAATTTTTATGTTAGTATGCTGTTCATATTAGACATGTCTTAGTATCAAATGTGAAAAAAAATTGACTTGTATGTGGCCCTGATTTGGAAGGATTTTGTCATGAGCTATCTTGTGTGAGCCAGACATTTCTGATGACAATTTAAAAGTTTGTAATATGTCATGCATGGTTGGTAACTGGCTTATACACTCATGAGTGATACTTGGATGTTTTGGTTCAGCTATTAGTCTGTTAGCAGAGTTTCCTTTTCTTCTCCTCTTCTTCTTCCTCCTCCCTCCTCCCCTTTTGAGACAAGATCCCTTTTGGTCCAGCTGCCTCAAACTCACTATGTAGCTAAGGGTGACCTTGATCTCCTAATTTTCCTGTCTCTACCTCCTAAGTGCTGGATTGCAGGTGTGAGCCACTTTTGGCTACAACACTTCCTTTAACTCATATGTTGTTACACCATGAACAATGCTTTTGTCTGGCTACATATCACTATTGCAATGACCCACTTTCTGGTGTTTTTAATGCCTTGATCTAGAATCATTCATTTTAATTTATCTCTAAATTTTGTGGGTTCACAGTAAGGATTTATTGCTCTTCAGAATTTGTGTGTGTGTGTGTGTGTGTGTGTGTGTGTGTGTGTGTGTGGTGGGTATATGTGAGGAGGGTCATGTTGATTCATTCTTCTCCTTATATACTAAGGTAAGGTCTTTTGATGAACCTGGGGTCCCCCAGTTGACTAGTCTAGCTAGCTAGCCTTCCCTAGGGATCACCTGTCTCTGCCTCCCACAGATTAGGATGATAAACGGGCCAACATGCCCTTCTGGTGACCAAACCTGCAGCCTTCATTGTGTATGGCAAGTACTTGCCCACTGAGCCATCTCCTGACCTCTCTAGGTCTTCACACTTTTCAGTCCCATAGGGAATGAACTCTGTTTGAGTGGTTAATTGTGAGACTTACTAAGTAGCTTGTGCTTTAGACTTGTATTTTCAGCTATAAAAGGAAGTTTGATTCATTTTGAAGATACTTAGGCCTATAATATCTGTGCCTCCATTCCACGATGTCAAATCCACTGTGGTCTGTTTCTGCACAGCACAGCATCTGCATGGTAAAAGTTCTGCAGTTCATCTCTGTAAGGATTCTTGGCACTCCACATGGTGAAGCCAACAAGGCTCTGGCAGGACGCACCTCGTACGGAGGCACATCCCTAAATGTGGCTATGTAAACCCGTGCACATCCCTTCTCTTAAAAAGAGACACCATGTTATGGTCTCTCTCTCCTCCTCTCCTGCTTCTCTGCTCCTGTACCTACCTGGGAACTCTCTTAAATAAACTCTCGTGTGGCCTTGGTAGTGTGTGTGTGTGTGTGTGTGTGTGTGTTCTCACAATCTCTTCTCTGTTTTTTGCTGTGTCTGTCTATGGTTATAATTTATTGCATCTGGAATCTACTAAGTAGCCCAGGCTTGCCTTCAACCCACAGCTATTCTCCTGCCTGAGTGCTAACTGCAGGTCTGTGCCACCGGGCCTCGTGATAGCCCACTTACATATGAAATCCTGAGTCTGTGAGGCTCGCTGCTCTTCCTGCCATTTGCTCTACTTCTTCTCCCAATCAATTCCTTCAGAGCGACAGCCTTCCGTAGTGAGGGCAGAGCATCTTTCTGCCTCTACCTGGCACCTGAGACAAGTGTTACCATAAATGGTGTTGATTACACTACAGTGCGAGTCAGTTATTAAGTAACAACTACATGTTTTGAGTCTGTTTATGTGACTTTGGTAGGGTTTCAGATTTTATCTCTATCATCTAATAGTTTATTTTACTTAAAAAAACAAAATAAATCTTCATGTATTGGCAATTATTTTTGTCAGTAGTGTGTTTACTCATTGGCTTCCTTTGTGAATGGATGGAACCCTGCCAGCCACATTAACTGCTGTGGGTTAACTGTCCAGAAGCTAGATGGATATGTTTATGTCTCTCTACAATGTCAAAGTTTATCAAAAATAATAAATTCCCAAGCTAGGTCCATTGCATTGGCTGTAATTCACCAAGTACTATGGATTTTACTTGGTATTCTCAGCCACTGGCAATCGCAGGCTCTTCTATACCAGTTCAGTTGCACATGTAAACTCTCAGGTCACTTCACACAAATGACAAATGTTACAAAATGACTGAGAAAGAGCTAAGGAGAGTGAGAGTGCCTTAGTAAAGGCAAGATCAGAGAGCTACTGAAGGAACAGAGTGCTCACGGATAACAATGCTGATATAGCAATGTGGTCCCAGCCATGCTGTGGTATCAGCCTGCCAAAGGCCAGCACAGGGCTGATTCCAGGCTTCCTGAGTCCAGAGGAATAAAAGCAAGTCATGCCTAGGGAACAGAGTCATAAGAACCTCATCTGTTGACCCAGTGCTGCGTGTACCAGATGGCCTGATGATGGTTGGTAGTTGCTTGTCCCTTGAGTTATTTTCTGTGATGGCTAATCTTGGTTGTCAACTTGCCTGTGTCTGCAATCAACTAAAACCCACACAGCTGGGCACACCTGCAAGATTTTCTTCAGCAAATTGTTTGGAATGGGAAGACCCATCCTAATCCAGGCTTCACCTTCTGGTGACGGCCCACATAAAAGATGGAAAAGAAGGAAGTGTTAGCTTTCTGCCTGTTCTGGCAGGTTCATCTATCCCGCTGCTGATGAACTGGGGTTAGAACCTACTCCTTCAGGATTCTAGCACAGACTGAAGACCAGCAGCTCTCTAGGAGTTCCCTGGCACTCCTGCACCAGATTGGGACTTCTGAGACATCCAGTCTCAGATTGAACAGCTGTTTGCCTTTGTATTAGGAGATATTCATTTGTGACTACCTGGAGCACAACCACAGTCTGCAGGTGACTCTAATGAATCTCCTTTTAATACACACACACACACACACACACCACAGATACATACACACACACACATTTATTTTATTAGTTTAGTTCTGTTCTTTCAGAGAATGCTGACTTATACAGTTCCCTTCATTTTCTGTTATTCACGTAAGGGGAATCACATCATTCATTGATCTGTTGGTTTGGGGAAGTTTGTGGTGGGCCTGGGCTATCTCGTGTGATTTGATATACCATGTGTCCTTGTGTTCCTGATTTAATTTGATAAGTTCATAGGAGGCAATGAACTTTTATTTGTCTACATAAGTGACTGGCTCAGTACCTCATGACTTGCTCTGGACAGAGTGTGTAGTGACAACACACGGGTACATGGGGACAATTTATCATGGCTTGTCCTTCCACCCTGTGGGTTCCAGAGACTGAACTCAGGCCCTTTGGTTTGGCGGCAAGCTCCTTCTGCTGCAGAGCCATCCCGAAGGCTCAGAGCTGGCACAAGGAAGATGCGAACTGCTGCTTATAGACGGCCAGCCAGGACAAGGCCCAGCCTGTAGGCAACACTGCTACGCGACGTAACTTGTCACCTGCACAGCCCGATGCATTCTCATCTTGTCTCCTTCATCATTGTTCCACCACACCTCCTCCCCCCTCCTACCCCTGTTATTGCCTGTCTTTCCTCTTTCACCTTCTCTTCCTTCCTTTCTGATGTCATTTTCCGGTGATGGCTGATGGTTAGGATGAGAAGCTCTTGTGGAACAGAACCTGTCATTACTAATGACGGCCTGACATGTAAGTCCCTGCTCTTTTCCATAACATCTCTATCACGATCCCTCTGCTGTACTGTACTCTGTCTCCTACAGGGACCTAGACCACTCCCATGGTACCATGGCTAAGTATCCCTTGCCTGGCACCCTTTCCAGTGCTCTGCTTGCCCCACTTCTTCCAACACCTGGGGCTCACATTTACCATGCACTTCTATGGAGTTGTTACCATCCCTTTTGCATCTTTATTAAAATACCTCCAGATCCATGCTGGACCTGGGAGTTTCCACACCTGTCCCTGGCTAAGGGGCAGGAAAAGACCCCAGAAACAGATCCTAGCTCTGAAAACCCCAAGTGAGGGAAGGGCTGGCCATTTTGGGGGATCTAGGGCTTTCTGGCTCTTCAGAAGTGTGGGCTTTCCTTTATTTTTTCTGAGTATTTTTGTGAGAAATGCTCACAGTCAAGGTATATATTTTGATATAATCAGGGTTAATTATTTTATCTGAAATTTTCTGAATTTCTCAGCTAGCAGGAGTGATGGGCTAAAGCCTGAGTTCTAATTGGTATTTAATGAAAACTCAGAGCCAGATATTGGGGAAAAGCTGGAATATCAGAGAGGAAACAGACCACAGTCAATTCTCACCCAGCCAACTTCTCAGGGTAAAAACTATCTTAAGAGTCCTCAGCCTGGCTGGTTTCTTCTACAGAATCCCTCAACGTCTGCCTACAATTACCTGCCTTAAATATCTTTTCCACCCAGTTGTTTTACTTCTGCATCATAATTCTAGAGTTAGGATTAAAGATGTAAGCTACTACCGTTGGTTTTGCCCATGAGAAGAGACACACACACACACACACACACTACCAGGGCCACACAAGAATTTGTTCAGGAGAGTTGGCAGGCGAGTACAGGAGCAGAGAAGCAGAAGAGAGAAGAAACAGATTGCAACATGGTATCTCCTTTTAAGAGAGCAGGAGGGCAAGGATTTACTTAGCCATGCCTAGGGGCATGGCCCCATGTGGCATGCCAGGAATCCTTACAACACTGTTTTGTATTTAGGCTTTGAACTCACAGAGATACAGAAAGATCTGTTTCCTAAGTCATAGGACTAAAGGCGTAGGTCACTATGTGCTGGGATTAAAGGTATAAATTACCACTCTCTGACCCTCAAGGCTATGGTTAGTGTCTGACTGTAGATGAGTGACGTTTAAACAAGGTGACATTTATGTAAGATACCTGGAGCCATTTGAACCTGGTGATCAGTGTTAGTCAGGTCCATCTCTCCTCTTTAACTTATCTAGTCCTTCTACCCCAAATTTATATACAAAGCAAAGCAGTATGTGAAGGGTGGGGTGACTCATCAAAAGCAATGTCCCCAAGATTCAAACCTTCTCCTCCATTTTGGAGGAGAGCTACTGGGTGTTCTAAGGAGAGGTAAAGCATTTCATTCTGCAAAGAAACTGTTAAGGAAGTAAACAAAGCAGAGACATTGACACAACTACTGCCATTTTGTGGGGCCACTTTGGACCTAGCAATCATACTTAATATCACATAAAAATAAAATGCAATTTTCAAAAAGGTCCACAAAGAGGTAAACTCTTCCTCATTCAAGAGAATAGAATCTCTAGCCTGGTAGAGACCTAACATTCCAGGTGGGCAGGTCAATTACCTGGCCAAAGAACCTTAAGGTGAAAGGCAGATCCACCTTAACCTGTGCTAAGTAACAAGAGGAATAATTACTCCTTTTAAGAGATAGTGTACTTTTCTTACCCAGAATTCCTGCCCCCAGTGCAGTTGTATGTATACAGAGCTGCAGATAAGCAGCCATTGTGAAGTCTGTCCACTTCTCTGAATTACTCTGAAATTCATGACTTTTTCTTTCCATCCACCTATTTTCTGAGCATGCTTTCCTTAGTTCTGTGGGTTTCATTTTTTCCTAAAGTTTCTTCTTTGCTGTGTGGCTGTTTGTTGGATGCCTAACCTCCACACCATCCCAACTTCAGATGACAAATGTCTTCCCCCATTTCTTTATCTGGGCAGCTGCCTAGATTCACAGGTTTCTGTTATGTTGGTTTGAATGAGAACAGTCTCCAGAGGCTCATATATGTGAATGCTTACTCACTAGGGAGTGGAACTCTCTGATAGGATTTGAGGGATTAGGAGGTGTGTCTTTGTTGAAGGAAGTGTGTCACTGAGGGTGGTCTTTTAGAATCTAAAGCCTATGCTGTAGGCGGAGTTTTCCTATCCCAACCTTCAGTTCCCAAATAACCAACACAGAGGTTTATATTAACCATAAATGTTCGGCCAATAGCTCAGCTTATTGCTACCTAACTCCTACATTTAAATTAGCCCATATTTCTTATCTATTCTTTGCCATGTGGCTCCTAGCTTGTAACCTCATTTTCTACATGTCCAAATTCTCAGTGGTGGCTGGATGGCATTTCTTATGACTCTACTCTTCTTTATCCCATCACTCTCAGTTTGGCTTTCCCACCTAACTTTATCCTGTTCAGCTATTAGCCAGTCAGTTTGTTTATTAAACCAATCAATCATAGCAACATAATATACAGTGTACAGAAGCATTATTCCACAGCACCATGCCAAGTTTAAGGCTCTTTCTCCCAGCCTACACACAAGGCTGTAGCTATTGCATAAATTCTATTTGGTATTATAATAAAAACCCAGAGCCAGTTATTGAGGAAAGGCTGAACTATTAGATAGGGAACAAACCACAGTCAATTCTCACCTAGCCAACTCTTCAGGCCTGTCTTCCCAAATCCTTTGATTATAACCTCTCTGTCCTCAGCTGAAAAGGAAAGTCCCAGGGGAAGCTGAACTCCTCCCTTCTCTCTCTCCACTCAGCTGTCTGACTTCCTGGTTCAACTTTCCTAGAACTAGTATTAAAGGTGTGTGCCACCAGCAGCTGGTTCTGTTACACCTGAACTCCTGCCTCTCAAGTGCTGGGATTAAAGGTGTGGGTCACTGCTCTCTGACCATCATGGCTTGGCTTCCAGACTATTTTTATTATCACCACATGTAGCTCTCAACTGTGTTCCAGTGCTATGCATGACACCATATTGTTCATGGACTAACCCTCGGAAACTATAAGAATGCTTTCTTTGTTCTTGATTTTTGAGCTAGGGTTTCTCAGTGCCTCTCTGGCTGTCCTGGAACTTTCTTTGTAGACTAGGCTGGCCTAGAATTTACAGATATCAGTCTTCCCTCTACCCCCCTGTGTGTGTTACTGAGATTAAAGGTGCACACCACCATGTCAAGCCAAATGTTTTCTTTTTAAAGGGTTGCCTTGGTCATGATGTCTTTTCAGAGCAATATAACACTGACTAACACACTTATTCTGGAGTTTTTTTAAAAATTAGAATAAAATGTTGTTTCCTTTTGAGTTCATTCTTAAATTTTTTTATTAACTAGGATAAGAGCCCACAAAAGGACTTCAATTTCCCCTTTAACATGTGGTAATTACTTTGGGATTCCCTCAAATTTCTGGTAAAACTATCATTTTTTTTAACAGTTATTTATTTAGTGTGTGGAGTCAGAACAACTTGCCCTACAGTCTGTTCTCTCCTTCTACCATGTGACTTCGGAGACTGAAATCAGCTCCCCAGGCTCAGCAGCAAGTAACTCACTCACTGGACCACCTGGACACCCTTGCTTTCTCATTTTGAACCAGGGTCCCTAGTGGTGTACACTGGTCTGTCTTTGAACCCAAGGTGATCCTCCCACCTCTGTCTCTTGAATGCTGAGATTATAGATGCTTCCATCGTGTCTGGCTGTCAAAAAATCCTCAAGTAGGGTATAATGGTGTTTGCCTCATTCTAAGTATTGGGAGATGAAGGCAGGGCCAGCCATAGCTACATAACAAGTTCAAAGCTTCACAAGATATCCTCAAACAAACCAAAAGGTTTTGGTAGGGAGAATCTCAGAGAGGAAAAACTATGATCAGAATACAGTGTATGAAAAACATTATTTTAATAAAAATAAAACAACAAAATGATACCCCATCTAATGGAAGTACAATCTAAACATTATCTTCTTCAACATGATAAAGAGTGGAAATAATGCACTTGGCATCTCATGTTCACTGATCTGTGGCTACTAATGAGCTCCTGTGAATATTGCAAGACAATGATGCCAAAACTGATCTTCAGCAAAGGGTCCATTGTAATGGCTGCTGTCATTGTTAGGAGGGTTACCATGGTTATGATAAAGCACCATGCCCAAGAGCAAGCTGGGAAGGAAAGAGTTTATGTGGCTTTTCACATCACTGAAGAAGTCAGTATGGAAACTCTAGCTGGGCTGGACCCTGGAGGCAGGAGCTGATGCAGAGGTCATAGAGGGTGCTGCTTACTGGCTTGCTCCTCATGGCCTGCTTACCCTGTTTTCTTTTAGAACACAGGACCCCCCACCCAGGGATGGCCAGCACAAGGGGCTGGGGTTTTCTCCATCAATCACTAAGCCTTCTTATGAAGGATTTTCTTAATTGAGGTTTCCTCCTCTTAAATGACTTTAGCTTGTGTCAAACTGACATAAAACTACCCAGCACAGTTGCCTACACTCCTCACTCCTGAGATGTGGGTCCAGATCTTATTCTCTCACGGCTTTACTCCACTGGAGTTTCCCAAGTTCTGCAATAGCATTTGGTGAGTGTGTGCGCTCTGTGCATCCCTCAGGAATCCACGCAGTGCTCTGTTCCTTTTCCTTTAGCACAGGACACTCAACAATGTGTGCCACCTTCTGAACTTGCAGTTATAACTCGGCTGCAGGAAAGTATTTAAAAATCACTGAAAATGATGTTCAAGGGCTGCAGGAATAGCTCCGCAGAGAAGAGCACTTGGTGGTCTGCTGCAGAATGTCAGTGCTATAGCTCTGGGGGAAAGGCTGTCCCAGTGGAAGTGTTCCAGCTCTGAAGAGAAAGGAACCCTGGCAGTCTGGAGCTGAGGAGCCAAGAGGAGGGAAATAGCAGCTGAAGAGGCAGACTCCAGAATGTGGAACTACATATGCTGGGTGGCAGAAGCCAGCAGAAACAAATGATCAGTATACGCATTTAGAGAGTCAGATCAGCAATTTGAGTCAGTTTAAAATGCTGAGATGTGGACATGGCTTAAAGTTAGGTATGGCATCCTGTATCAACGCTACTTGGAGAGAGAGAGCTCAGAAAGAGGGCAGTGTTTGGAGAGCTTGTGTGTTGGAGGGGTCAGGAGGTGAGGACAGAGGGCAGGAATAGGTTAACTTCTTTAAGCTCAGCTGTGGCCAAAGGAACATTCTTGTATATGAATACACGGAGGTGAAGCTTTAATACCTTCATTAAGCAAACTTTTTTTTTCAAGACAGGGTTTCTCTGTATAGCCTTGGCTCTCCTAGAACTCATTCTGTAGATCAGGCTGGCCTCAAACTCACAGAGATCTGACTGCCTTTGCCTTCTAAGTGCTGGGATTAAAGGGGTGCACCACCACAGCCCAGAACAAGCATTGTTTTAAAATCCAATCTTTCACTGGATTCCAGTGACCAAAAAGCCCAGAGATAAATTTTGAGCTCTAGCCATCAAAGTAACCAACCATAGAGGCCAGTGTTAGCAGTGGTAGCTGGTTGCTGGCAATGGCAGAGTAAACAAAAACAAAACCAATGAACACAAACATAGAAAGCTCACACATTGAAAGAAGACCAATAGAAGCAAAACATATGGTAGCTACCACTATTTATACATTCAACTGAGCCTGACCAATTTCCAACTCAGCTCCCATATTTACAATGAAATTTACAGATACACCAGAAAATATAGACTCATTTGCACACAGAAAATAGACAAAATGTTCTAAGCAATCAGATTCAGGCAGGCTATATCTCACCTTTTGTCCTGGATAGGAACTGTGGTAGCTTGAATGTAATTGTCCCCTAAGTTCATAGAGAGTGAGTGGTGGAGGTGGAAGTGTGCCACTGTGAAGGCGGGCTTTAAGGTATCTTATGCTCAAGCTCCACTTAGAGTAGACACCGTGAAGAACCAGAGAAAGGCCACCATTTTTGAACCTCAAGTTTTCTTTTGAGACAGGCCTGCCTGAGTCCTGCCCAGGTACAAACAGGAGAGATAGTCTAGGAACTGATAACAGTTAATTAACCACGGAATGTCCCAGTACCAGAGATAGCCTGGAATAACCCAACCCAGGAGGAAGTCTAAAGAAAAGGTTTTGGCAAACAGCCAGCCAAGATAACAGAGGAATTCTAGAAACTCTCCAAAACAAGCCAATCAGAATTGTATCCATACTAATACCCCCAATTGATGTGTAACCTGGTGATTTCTGCCTTTAAAAACCCAGTTTGCAGAGTGATGGGTACCTCCTCTGGCCATTGCCAGTACACTGGACAGAGGTCCTTGTTGAAACTTTCATTTTTCAATAAACCTTGCTTTTGCTTTTCAGAAAGTTTGAATCTCTGGTGGTCTCTTTGGTTGAGTCTCATGGCCAGAGCACAGCAACAGACTTCTTTCTGTTACCTGTGGATCAAGTTCTAGCTCTCAGCTCCTCTCCAGGATCATGTCTGCCTGCATGCTGCCATGCTTCCCACCATAATAGCAGACTAAATAACATAAATAACAGACTAAACCTCTGAACTGTAAGCAAGCCTCCATTAAATGTTGGCTTTTATAAGAATTGCCATGGTCATGGTGTCTCTTCACAGTGATAGAAGCCCAGACTAAGATGAGAGAGAGATGATGGTGTTTTTTGGATGTTCCATACCTAGGATCCACCTGGAAAGCCAGTAAAAGAAAAAGTGTGTCAGATGCTATGGTTTAGAGGGGGAAGATGAGCATGGCTGGTGAGCCTGGGGTCAAACAGATGGGGAAGAAACGAAATAGAGGCTCCCACTTTGGGCAGGAGGTTCTTTCCCAGCGAAGGGATGGGACAGGTTGGTACCACTAGGAAGCGGTCAGTGGGGGAAACCTCTAAAGGTAGATCTAGAAGTTTGGCGAGCATGGTAAAGCTCTCTCCTACTCTGACAATAGAGAGATGAGATGTGTTTCCCCCAAACTCAGTCAGGACCCAAAAAGTGGCCCTGGTGTCCAGAAGGAAGGAGCTGGATCCTCCTGACACTGTGATGGCTACCCAAGGCTGCCTGTCAGAGATGACAGTTGTCAGGTCAAGGGAGCCTGGGCCCCTCAGTCATTCATGGCTAGACCTAGGGAATCTGTTGGATGGCGATCTGGGTCTGATGCCCTCACACCGTGATGGACATGAGGACAGTCAAACAACCCAGTGTCCCTCTTGATGGTTTAGACAGTCCCAGGCCCAGTGACCCTCCTGACAGCATTTGAAACAGGAACTCCAAGGTTCAAGCTTTGGGAGCCTGGGCATCTGCTTTCCTGGCTGAAAGGCCTTAGCCAGCATCAGATAATTTTGTTTCTGTTTTGAAATCTCTCCCATAGTGCACTTTGGAGACTACAGCTAAGATTTGTGGAATCAGGGGTCCTTTCTCTAGACCTTTAAGTGTGTCCCCAATACCAGGGGACTGAGAGAGGAGAGGTGGGTCGTAAGAGTTGTTTTCTCTGGGGTCTCAGGATCCACATCAGTGTATTGTAATAGCACCTTTGTAAGGCAGTCTAGTGACTGAGAAGGGTTTCTGTGCTTGTCCTGGATGACCTTTTAGATTTTTTTCATCATTTACCACTTTTAGGGCAGGCTTGTGGAGACCAGCCAGAAGACACATTGATACCCAGCAAGGATGCCCCCTGGAGATTGTAGCTGCCTCAGCCCCGACTGGGTGGATGACAAAGATGGGTGGATTTATCTGCCCGTGCCTGTGTTCTTCTGGGAGAACATTGCTGGTGAGAATCACATAAACATCATGGAAGGTGAGGTTGTAGGATTGGGTAATATACTGGAATTCTTTAACAAGGAGGCTCATGAACATGACTGAAAACACTGTAGGAATCATCTCGTTTGGGTGTCATGGTCAGGAGGGGGAGTTTTTCCCTTGGTTGGCTTATACCATGTGGTCACTTTTAATCAAGATGAGAGTGAAGTCATATGGTAAAACCCATCCTTCCCAACCCTCGCAAAGGAAGTTGTCAGCCATGTGGTGTCCATCCCAGTGTGGGACAGCAGTAAGATAGCAGTGAGCCACATGTGTCCTATAAGATTATCTATGGATAGAATTGTAACTATCAAGGCCAGTGTTATAAATGTTAAGTTAACCCTTTTGTTACAGATTTTACAGAGCTTTAATCATACCAAATATGCTTAGAATTCTTGAGGTAAGATTTACACCTTAGCAAAAGTTTTAGAGTTAAAACCGAAACCAAGAGAGTAGCAGGAGTCCCCATTGGGGACAGTCTGTCCCTTTACTTTGCTCTCTGTTCTCTGTCACATAGCAGGGGCTCACTCACCTGATATGGGACAGAGACTTTAGAGAAAACCTTTAAACAAGCATGCTTGAGGGTCTAGAAGAGGGACCTTTAACCCTAGAGCGGGATTTTAATTCAAATGGGACAGTATAAAACAGTAGTCTAATACACTCATACCTAAAAGACACCTGAATCCCTGTAAGATTAAATCCAGTAAACTCAACACAAAGAAGTCTTAGAGATAGGAAATGTCTGAGTGCTGGCTATAGACAGAGGATGCTGCCTTAGAGATAGGAAATGTCTGAGTGTTGGCTATAGACAGAGGATGCTTCTGCCTGCGGGGAGGAGTGTGCGCAGGGTGTGTGCACTCTGCAGCTGGCCTACTCTCTGGGGTCTCCCCCTCCTTCTAGGTCCAGCTTCCCAATCCCACTTTGTGACAAATTTACAGATCCATCAACCAAAACTTATAAAAATAGGACATTTATACAGTTTGTTTAGGGTAGACCAAACAAAAACCAACAGGGCTTGGAGCAGAGAAAAGAAATAGGGATTGGGGAATCTTTTTCTATTTTCCCTAATAGCTCCCAGTATTTGTAAAGGTCTCAAATGATATTGGAATCCACGGTGCCATTAGGTCACCCTTTAGATTTGTTATGTAAGGTGCATTGAGTCCAAATTTGATTACAAAAGGGAATAAATTTATAACCCTTCAGGTCGGGTGTCAATTGGAGAGGCTGAGGTTTTCTAAAAGGCATCCCAAGGGGGGAGAGACAGGATATGGAAGACACTGTTCCCATGGATGAGAGAAGGAACCAGGAGGGACTTAGGGAGACACTAGGGAAGAGCCAAGCAGTTCAGGGGGTAGTCACCTCCCTCAATGGGGATTAGGTACTGAGGAGAATCTCAGCACCTGGGGCTTTGGTGGAGGTCAGAAGGCAAGGACAGGATGAGAGCCCTGGGGAGGGAGGGCTCTCTCATCCACAGGAAAGGCTTGGAGAATGGAGTGGCAGGATTGCAGTTCCCAGGGTTGGGGAATGGGAGCAGGTGAAGGTCAACTGTAGCCTTAAAGACTGTGCCCAGGGGTACCAGAGGGGTGTCAAACATTCAACAGTCACTTCCTCAGACTTGGAAATGTTTACATTCACAAAGGGAAACTTACCTAATTGCTGTTGGTGGATGGAGGTGCTGGAGGGTGATTCTATTGGTGGTGGACCAGAGATAAGGACTAGGATCCTAGTACAGTTTGGACTGCCCCCCACCCCTGCCTGGGGGAGCCAAGCACCAGGAGAGCCTATTGGAGTCACAGCACCAGTGTAAATGTTACAGTTCTGACCGGAAAGGCTTCCCCAATGAAAGAGGCACATTTCTGCTCTGGAGTGGGGGAGGGTTTCCTCACTGCAAGTGTTACAGCTCTGCTCTCCTAGTGGAAGATCTCCCCAAATTGTCACAGTTCAGAAAGGAACAGTGTCCTGGCAGTTCTGAACCAAGGAATAACACAAAGACTCACACAAATTTATTGGGAGGGAAGAAGCCAAGACCGTGGTTGCCTCTGCTAAGGTGAAAAGCAGCAGAGAACTCCTCAGAGGTTTATATAGCTTCTGGGGGGCGGGTAAGACCTTTCCAGGGTGTGGATTGGTGGGTTTTTAAGTTCGTAGCTTGGGCTTCTTACTGTGTATGGCAGGGAGGGGCTGACTCTGACCCTTAGGGCAGTTAGAATGCACTGTGGGTAGAAGGTGGTTGGAGGTCCTCGGGGGAGGAACCTGGTCCTGTGCCTCAGGGGACTGACACAGGGGGCTTAAAACAGGACCTGGGTTTTGTTTTAAGCACCCACAAGGTGGCTCAGACCGTCCTTGAACTCCAGATCTAGAAATAGCTTCTCCTAAACTCCTGGGGCATCCATCCCTGTACAACCCCTTCAGAGAACTGGCTTGTGGTCTCCAGAGCTGGGAGAAGGCAAGCCAGTCAGCCATGGTCTAGGTGCCTCATGACCAGCCTTTCGCTTCCAGAACGCAGGACTGAGAGACCTACCCTTCTAGTAGTCACCCATTGTCGTTGTCAGCCAGGAGCCCGTGGGAAACATATGGAGGGGAAGATCTTCTCGGCTTCTAGGTGTCTGGCTGTAAGCCAGTGTCTCTGAGGCCCTTTTCCGTATGGGGTGACATCCCTTACCCCAGGGACACCCACCCCACCCCCGTCCCTCTACCTGCAGGTCACAGAAGGCAGAGGCCGCCTTGACGGGGGCTTTTATTTATTTATTTTGCTGGTTTCAGGCTTTTTTCTGCTTTGGTGGCGATGAGACAAACATCGCCCCTCCCACAGCCAGACACACATGCACTCGCGCATGGCGCTGTGTCGGGGCAGGGACGAGCTAGTCTCCCACTCCGGAGTCGGCGCACGCGGCTAGCCCGCGCCCCCGACCCAGGCGCGCTGCCCGGAGGAGGCGTCCCCGGGGGACGGAATCGCGCACATCACCGGGCACACCCGGGCACACCCCGGCGGAGCAGCGGCCGGCTCTCCAGCCACGTTGGTTGAGCGCAGAAAGGCGAGCGCGGTCCTGCTCTCAGCGTGGCCGACCGCACCCGCCCGGCCTGCTTCTGCGGATCAGGTGGGTCCCGCGGGGCGCCGGACACTGAAGCCACGAGCCGCGTGCAGGGAAGCGGTGTGAGCGAGCGGGGAGCGCCGCTGCTCCGGCCTAGCACTACTGTGGTCCTTGCTTTTGTCCTGGTCACTTTCTCATTTCCCCTGTGTCCAGTTCTGAACTCTAGACTCTGTCCCACCCTGTACGGCGTTGCTGTTTCTGTCCAGCCTTCCAGACCCGGGCCTGCTGGGCTGCGGGCCGGGGTCGCCCCCTTCTCTCTGCCTCCGAGAAGCAGGGCCGGACTGGGCTGGGCAAGGCGGGGAATCTCGGGACCACCAGTACTAACCAGTGAGTCTCCAAGGCAGGAAGTCTTTTCCTGCTGTGAACTAGGACAGAGAGGGATGGCTCTTCCTCTGGACAAAATAGGAAAGGGGTGCAGGTAGGGGTAAAGTGAGGGGCTCCGGAATTCGAGAGACAGACAGACACACTCTTCACAACTGAGGAAGGACGAAGCCAAAACCAAGCCTGGTCTCAGGCACTAACTTTGCTGCGTGGGGCGATGAGAGGTAATCTAGTTCAATTTTTTTAAACACCTTATTTCCACTGCAAAGAGACACTATCCAGCATTTGAAGATGTCAGGGAAACCGTCCAACAGAACAGAAGCAAGCACACACGCGCGCGCGCGCACACACACACATACACACGTTTTATTATTTTATATTTATTTTATGTTAGCATACAAAGTAATGCATTTTATTATGACATCTTCATATATATATATATATGTATATGCGATTGCACAAACTCTTGAAAAGTATCCAAGAAACAGCAAAGCTGGAGCGGTGCGGGCTGGGGACGGAGGAGAGAGGAGAGCAGCACTTCAGAAGAGATAGCAGTCTTCTCTGGCCCAGACCCAGGCAAGGAGGACGATGTCAGAGCCACTTGCTCCTCCCCCAGGAAGGACCCACGACCCAGGGACTCTTATTTTTGTGGTTTTGCTTGTCTGGCACTATCAGCTCAGAACGGATCTGACTGCCTCTTTTCTCTGCCTGAAGGTTCATAGGAGGTGGCTCACTGGAGGTGCTCCTCTCAGAAGGCAGTTTCTGGGTGGAGCCCAGGTCTTGCCTTTCCTTAGCTGGGAGACACCTTCTCTGGAGTACTCTTGGAATGAGAAATACGGATCCTGCTGGAGACCTCCCTCTCAGGCTCTGGGTAGGCACAGGCCTAGGGGCTCGCCCATGGCTGGGATGTGTAGGGGTTGGGAGCCTCTGCCTTTCGGTAGCACTATGCACTTTCTCCCGTTTATTTTGTACCACAGTTATTTTTGAGAGTAGTTGCTTCCTCCCTGATGGGAGCCAGATGCGAATCTAAGCTACATTTGATGTAATTAACAGGTGCCTTGTGGCTAAATAAGGCAGGGCTGAAGCTTCTCTTGGGAGTCCTTGGTTCCCGAGGTGTTCAGGATCTTGGCTCTGGCCCCAGTGGCTGAGGAGGGGTACCTGGAGCAGGAACCTGGAGGCCCGGTTCCGGTTCCTGTTCCTCCGAGCTTACTCAATAGAAACTCTCTAGTTCACTTCTGCTTTGTCTGTTAGAAATCCCCCAGAGGGTGTTTCCGAGGGAGTCCTCCCATTCTGTCCCCTGTGATAGGGCTAGTTTTCAGTGGCACATCTGAGATTAGAAGGTGTAAGGAGTTCAGCTGATTACAATCATGTCCCCCAGTGGCTGAACTTAACCAGAAAATGTCCTGAGTCACAGGGCAGAAGTGGCCTTTCTCTGGCCATACTGGCTTGGAGAAGCCATTTCTCCAGCTCTGTGACATTTCTGGACCAAGGGCTGACCATGAGTCTTACTCCCTGGTACTTCTGCGCCTTTTGGGTCTTTCAGGTTTCCTAGTCTAACATTGACCAGAATTATAGAAAAGGAAATCAAAGTTCCGAGAAGCCAAGTCACTGGCTTATGGGCTCTCAGTAATTAAATCAAAGTCAAGGTGTGAATGTATTCCAGTAAATCTCTAAAGCTTGTGGATTTTCATTCAGCATCATCCACCATGGCTAGAAAATGGCTAAAGTACATATGTCCCTTTAGGGGAGGGTTGGGGGAGAGTGCAAGAGCATTGGGTGGGGGCTGAGCATGTAAACAGGTGCAGTTGGGTACAAATATTATTTTATTTGAAGTGGATATGCTTTCTGTTCTGTGTATTCTGCTTATTTTAAATATTTAAACTTTATTTTCTACTTCTTAGTTACACTGTAATTTACATACACTACAATCCATAAGTCATAAGCGTTTTTAGATCAATAAGTTGGAAGGTTTTTGGAGGGACAGTCTGGTCTGTTTACAGTGGAGTGGCTGAGGTCTTGTGTGACAAAGTTTTTCCTAGGGAGATGCAACACCCAGGATAGCACATATAGGACAAACCAAATTATGGACACCAGCAAAGTCCAGTTTGGTGAGCCAGTGAGTGTTTATTGGGTTAACACAGGAATATGGATGAGAGGTTACTTACAGGAGCAGACATGGCTCACAGACAGCTGCATCATCAATGTCCACCCAGCACAGGTGTCCACTATGAGGGCTGGGATCCTGGACCACAATGCACAACCTGTGGGTAACTCAACAGGTTGGAGTATCCTTTTTAAGTTACTCTGGACTAAACCTCTTCCAGGCAGCTTGGCTGGCTTCTGCTTCTTCCAGGCAGCTTGTCTGGTCTCAGTCTTCTTTGCAGCCCAACTTCCTTATCTGAGAGGGACTCTCAGTTTTTATTTCTTACTCTTGTCAGTTTCAGGGACTTCCTGCAGCTATTTGAGTTGTTGTCCTTCACTTTCCTGCTTAAGGAACTTCCCTGAAGGGTAGAATTTTTAATCTAGGAGGAAACTGTTACACAACAGTCTTGAAGTGTTTTTGAAGAGGTGAGTTGGGAGGGGGCACACTTGTTGATGAAGATATTTGAACCCAGTCTTGGTTGTTGTTATGCATTGAGCTATATACCCTAAGCACTGCAATTACTCTATCTCTGAGCAATCTCCACAAGCCCTTTGACCTGTCCTTTGTTTTGAAACAGAGTCTTGTTCTGTAGGCCAGACAGGCCTTGCTGGATCTCTATGTGGATCCCCTGTCTCAGCTTCCTGGGTATTGGAAGCACAGATAGACCCTATTGCATCTCACCTCACACACTTCTGTAGTATTACAAATGAGACTCAGAGCCAATTATGGGGGGAAGGCTGAAATATCAGAGAGAGGAAGCACCATAGTCAATTCTCACCCAGCTGTCTTGCAACTTCCTCAGCCTAGCTCCTGGTTGCTTCTGTCAGTCGCTTCTCCCAGTTGGTTCTGTTCTCTCTGGGTTTCTACAAGCCCTTATATAACCATTCAGGTTAGGATTAAAGGTGTGTAGCCTTGAACTCACAGAAACAGAAGAAGTTCTGTCTCTGGAGTTGTGGGATCAAGGGTGGAGGTCACCACTCCTGGCTTTTGCTGTGCTGGGATTAAAGATGTGTGTGTGATTGACTCAGCTGTTTATCTTTGTATTCAAGGTTTAAGAATTTTCTGAGCTGTCTGCCTAGTATTTAACTGGGTGCTCGCTCCCCAATATTCAGGTTTTATTAAATGTGTAATATATATCCACATATCCCCTTTTGTGTCAAAAATAAAAAAGAAAGTTATAACTAACATAGGAAAGACCATATACAATAGGTACAATAATTATATACAATAATATACAAACAATAATTACATAATGAATGTCCAATTCATTAACAACTGACAGATTTGAAGAAAGTATTTCATTATTTATTCTATTTTGGTGAGTCCAAAGGATTGTACCTAATTCACTTTGTATCTAACTTGTATTAATAACTAAATACTATATTTTGATGTCTCTTAAACTTACTTTAACTATTAACTATCTCATCTTCAAATTCCTCAGAGACCCAAGAAGGCAATAATATTAAGCAAATAGCAACTTCCAAAAATGTAAGAAATGAAACAGCTGGCTGCCTGGACAGTCATCCAAAGTTCTTCTGTGTTGTTGAAGCATCCATCTTCTGCCTACAGGCCTAGCATGTCTGACAGACTTCTCTGGGAAGCAGGAAATTCTCAAAGTCCTTTCTACCTTGTTTTGGCAAGGTTCAGCAATTCTTTTGTGTGCTTCTCTTGTTTGTCCATATTGAATATCATATTGTCAGCAGTCAAGGCAAGAGTGCTTTCTTGCCCAGTGGCTAACTTTTGTCACAAAGAAGGTCAACTGATATGGAGGAGTTTCCTTGATGTCCACAATCTTCTCTGAAGTGGATTGGTGCTGCCAGGAGCAGATGTCAAAAAAATAATAACCTATGTTTTTGAAATTTCTTAAATGTCATATTCTATGGATCTCTGAAGTGCTTGAAGAAGACCTGTCCATCTAAAATATATCTGATCTTGAAAACATATCTAATATGACTTGAAAACATATCTAATATGACTGTAAGTTTGAATGTAATGTCTAACTACTAATTTGCATTTCTTTATATTCTAATTAATTGGTAATAATAACTTTCCTGGACTAGCAATTATATTACATTGTATAATACCTTCAACAAACAAGAATATATGTACAGTGACAAAATTAATCTCAACCTTATATCAATATACACAATTTGTAAACAATATACAAAAAATCAAATCCAATGTAAAATATTTCAAGCTAGTAATTTCTTTTTTTAAGTAGATCAATAATCTACCCTTATATCCTATTATATCTGTATCCCTTTTTTTAAATATGAACCCTAAGTCTAATCTCTCTTTCTTAGCTTTTTTCTAACCATAACCAATAACAACTTTTAACCAATTACTCTAAACAACAACAATCTTCATAACCAATTAAAAGACCAAAAACTACCCACCCCACCTCTTGGGAATGTGGGCATCATGTTCTTAAATTTGCTTCTTGCTGTCTGGTGGGCGATAGCATCTTTAGGGGATCCTGAAAAGTGTTATTGATTGTCAAGTCCTGAAATGTGTAGCTGTATCATTTGTTATCCAGTCTCTGCATAGCAGGAAAGTGCACGGCTTGTCTCAGGTCCTGGCTAGAGTAGTCTGTGAAGCTGGTTCATCTCAGCTAGCCACCTTGAAAATGTCCTGAGCAGTTTGTAGTCCAAATCTGATCTTTGGTTGGTGTTTGTCCGCCTGGTGCCTTTGTCATAGTCTATGTGATATCATTGTTGTGGGGCCCCATCTTCATTTTGGATACTTCCAGTTCACAATTAGGCATTGTCATGGATCACTGAAGAAAACTGATAAGAGACTAAAACCTAACACAATATACAGAAAGCTAAATGCAAACATTTTTATTCAGAATAAGATTAGTGACAATAGAACTGTCTATTTTTTAGTCATTCTTCTGTCCCATATCAGATGACTCTTCTGATATGATACTGAGATTTTGCATTTTCCTTTAACAAGTATGCTTGGGTTTAGAGAAGGAGAAGCCACACTCCAACTCCAAAGCCAGCCTTAATTTATAATTTAATTGGGACTTCAACTTATCTTATAATTAAAGACAGAGGTTAAGTAGAAAGATTTTACCACATAGAGTACATTGGTACCAATAGATGTGATATTCTTTTGCTTCTGAATTTCTCTGGATAGCCTCCCTTTTGTTGTATGTGTCTAGATATCCAAGGTTTTTTAATCTTCCTGAAAATGGGTATCTGTAAAGATACAAACAAAAACCTGCCCCAACCCTTTGTCTTTTCTTACAACTTGTAAGAATTGTAGTATAGGTAAATGAGTCATCAATTCTTATTTTCATGAAGTTTCTCTGGTTCAAATCAAGTTTTTATTAATTTTGATGGTATCCATAACCTTTCTTCACTTGTGGAAACAAAAGCAAAACCTATTCACCAACATAGCACATAGCCTGACTTCCATTCTGAGGTTAGTACATCTTTGAAATACACAGGCTGATTTAGCTCATCCATGTTATCTATAGTCCAATGCCTTTCAGCAGCTGTTGTTCCTTTCTCATTAGCATTGAGAAAATTCAAAGTTAATAAGGCACTATGTAGTCTATTTCTAGGGGTCTTCGTTACTCCTTTCTGTTTATTTAGCATCTCCTTTAGAGTTTGATTTGATCTCTCTATGACTACTTGCCCTGTTGGATTATGTGGTATTCTTGTAATGTGCTTTATATTATAATAAGCAAAGAATTGGTTCATTTTACTAGAGACATATGCTGGAGCATTGTCTGTCTTAATCTCTACAGGTATTCCCACTACACACTACAGCAATTGTGTGATCACAGAATCAACCTTTTCTGAACTCAAAACAGTTACCCATTGAAATCCTGAAAATATATCTATTGTATGATGTACATATCTTAATTTTCCAAATTCTGTAAAATGAAATACATCCACCTGCCAGATTTTATTTCTATATATACCTTTAGGGTTACTCCCTGCTGGTAATAGAGTTTGGTTATAGAAGGAACAGGTGGGACATCTTTACATTTTCTTTGGCTTGTTGCCAAGTGATGAGAAATCTTTTTTTAATCCCTTACTATTAACGTGATGTTTTTAATGAAACTCTGAGGCTGCTAGCACATTTCCTATTAATAATTTATCAATTTCATCATTACCTTGCACTAAAGGACCTGTAAGACCTGGATGGGATCGATTGTGTGTTATATAGAAAGGATGATCCCCATTCCTAATTATTTCTTGTAACTGAATAAATAATGAAGTTAATTCTGACTCATCATTAATAAAATCAGTAGTTTCAATGTGTAAAACAATTCTTTCTGTATACTGAGAGTCAGTGACTATATTGAGAGCTTGGGTAAAATCCATTAATAGCATCACAATAGCATATGATCCTGACTTTTGAACAGAATTATAAGGGCTTTGAGCTACTTTACTTATATTTCCCAGTTGCTTCTGTCCTCTTTGGGTTTCTAAAAGCCCTTATATATCCATCCAGGTTAGGATTAAAGGCATGTAGCCTTGAACTCACAGAAACAGAAGAAGTTCTGTCTCTGGAGTTATGGGATCAAGGGTGGAGGTCACCACTCCTGGCTTTCCCTGTGCTGGGAGTAAAGGTGTGTGTGATTGGCTCAGCTGTTTATCTTTGTATTCAAGGTTTAAGAATTTCCTAAGCTGTCTGCCTAGGATTTGACTGGGTGCTCTCCCCAATATTCAGGTTTTATTAAATATGTAATATATATCCACACACTTCAGTGTGGATATGTTTTTGTATTTTAACCTTAAGGACTGTTTTGTTAGAATTTAAAAAAAATGTCAAGATAGGCAAGTACAGTTGTGCTGGAGACTGGGGAGAGTTCTTTTAGTTGTGGACCAAGAGTAGGCTCAGGGCAGGCTCATGGACATCTGTAAGCTTTTCTGAAAGTTTTTCCGAGTGCATGTGTGTGTGTGTGTGTGTGTGTGTGTGTGTGTGTGTGTGTGCATGCGCGCATGCATGGGGGCATACATCAATGCTTTTGTTATCTTTAGAGAAACAGAATCCCAGAGATTGGGGCAGACTTGCTTAGGATTTCAGCTGGTATCCAAAGAAGAGATCAAAAGAAATGAAAGGAAAAGTTATGCTTTTTGAGTGAGAACTTAGAAAATTAAGCAGTAAAGATGTATAAGTAACTTCACAAGGAGGGGGTGAGCCTGGGAAGTATATTATCTCTTTAAAAGGATAATTATTCGGGGCTGGAGAGATGGCTCAGCGGTTGGGAGCACTGTCTGCTCTTCCAGAGGACCCGGGTTCGATTCCCAGCACCCACGTGGCAGCTAACAACTGTCTGTAGTTCCAGTTCCAGGCAAACACCAAGGCAAATAAATAAATAAGGTTTAAAAAAAAAAGGATAATTATTCACTCCTATGGCCTTAACATATAATCAGGTGTGTCAACTTCAATTCAGGTTCATCTCCTGGCCAGGTGATTGACAGGTCTAGTTGGATTAATTTTAAGGGAAAGGATTGTAGTGTGTAATATTATAGTCTTTGGGAGTTATTAGAATGTAGCTGGGCATGTAGCACTCACTTTTAATCTCAGCACTCAGGAGGGAAAGGTAGGTGGATCTCTGAGTTCAAGGCTAGCCTAGTCTACAGTTCAAGTTCCAGGTCAGCCAGGCTGGGTACACAGAGAAACCCTGTCTCAAAGAAAAAAAAATAAGCTGTGTCTCCCAACAGTCATAGGTAGGACATAGAGTCTATTAATTCCATAGATTCCATTAAAGGAGCTTTCCCTTAATAGGCCTCTGCAAAGTTCTGATACTACCACATCTATGGGTGACTTCCATGTTTGTTAAAGACTGTTAAGCTACCCAACATCTATGAGGTTGCTGTCTAGTGGATCTGGGTACTTCCATCTAAAATGGAGTCTTAAAAGGGTTTACCATCTCCACCTTGCTGACTTTCAGGTCCTGGAAGGTAAACCAGGGGACCCAGATAGAAGAAAGTTCATCAGAGGTGCATCCTCTGAAAAATAGGAGGAATAATAGTATGGTTCCTGAAATGAACAGATCATTACTAAGTTTATGGCAGACATAACTTATTTCCACCATGAAAATCTGGACATTATTTTCATGGCCTGAATCTGATTTTGTAGATTATGTAAAGCAGACAAACCATTTATCGTAATTATCAGGATATATACAACGTTTCATTTATGGTCAGGAAAAGCATGGAAGTTCTTGGCTTCAAGTGCTCTCCCTGGTACATCAGTAGCTTGCAGGAGGGCTGAAAGACCTGATTCATCCTTTTTATGTCTACTCACTCACCTCTGTTGTTTTGTATTTTCATCACTTATTTGACTCTTTGGCCATACTTTCCTTGTGGGTGCTTAAGACCCTGTAGATACCTGAAAATATAGTCAATTTTCTTTTTACTGATAAGGTCTATGGTATTCCTTAGGGGTTACTCTTAGGGACTCATGAGAGCCCCTAAAGTTTCTTGTCTTTATCCTGCCCTCTTTGTCATCCTCTGGGATAAGTCGGGGCTTGCTGATCATGTTGTTTCCCTTGGAAATCCTGAGGGCCTTTATCTTTGTTGCTTACTCTCTTTGCAGAATGTGCAATTGTTAGGTCCAACCTCTAGCTCTCCAGGGCTCCTCTAATCCAGAAAACAGGTGACTTGCCAAAACTGTCAGGGCCCTTGGAGAATGGTTCCATCATTCTTGGGGGCCCAGTTGACCCAGGGGTAGGGTTCAGAATAATAGCTGTTCGCTTAACCACTGTGTCTCCTCCAATAACTCCAGTCTGAGATTGGCTGTTGACCATTCCTATCTCCCAGAAGGTCAGTAATAACAGCCCTAAAGAGAAAGATGGACAAATATTGTTGGGTTCTAACAGTTCCCTCTGGAGAGAGGGCAAGAAGGTATGGAGTCAATGATACAGACCCTAGAAATCAGTTGAAAAGGACTAACTCATTTATTCAACAATGGGGAAAGCCTTAAATGCCCTCCTCCCAGCACCCAGGCTGTGTCACAATCTTATGATATTGCATGGCTGACCCTCATTAGCTGGGCAAGATCAGGACATCTGACAGCATCTGTTGCTAGGCAGATTCCCAATGGTCAGGAACTCTGGGCAGTGCCTGTTGCTAGGCAGATTCCTGGCAATCAGGAACACTGGACAGCAGCTGTTGCTAGGCCTTAGGTAGACCCCAGGTTGGCTCATAAGGAAGTACATTGTATGCATGACTTGGCAACTGGTTTGAACCAATTTCTTTGACCCTATAAGCCTGTCCTATTGCAGACAGAGAGCACATCTGATCACTTTTTACCTTTTATAAAACAGATCGAGGAGAAGGATGGTAACTATTTATAGTTAATATTTATTTTGATTTTAAGCTTTAAATTACCAGTGATTGGTCACTCTCTCTAACAAGTGGACTTAAACTCCAAGGACATTGTGAGGGACAAGTTTGTTTCTTTCTTAGGGACCAAATTTGCCCTAATACTAGGAACTGTTCAGGGAAGAGTAAGGGTAGGAAGGCTGGGAACTGGCAGAAGCATGCACTGCTAATTCCAGAGCTGCATAGGTTGAGGAGAATAAAGGCCTAAAGCTTACTAGGAATTAGGGTATATGCTTCCCCCAGTCCTGAAATTACTTCAGTTATCATGATCTAAGTTCCCCAACTGGTGCTGGTCAGAATTCACAAGTTGTTTTGACTAGTGGGGACCAAACTTTACACACACACACACACACACACACACACACTCACACACATACACATACTCAAACTCTCACACTCACGGACACTCTTTCACACACACATACTCAATACACACAGATATTCACATACACACTCTCAGATACTCACAAACACACACAAACATTTTCTCTGTCTCTGTCTGTCTCTCTCACACACACACATACACACACACAAGAAAAGATATAATTGCCTCTTAGATATGCTTTTAATCTCCTTTCTGGAAGAATCCAGAGTGATGAGGAGGCCATCCTAAAAGATCCTTTTATCTTAGCCACTGTATGTTGGCGGCTGCTTCAGGGAAGTCTCTGTTCCCTTAAGGACCAGTTGGTACATTTAGGTGAAAAATCACCTCATGGTGTTATGGATATATTCTCTCTCAGAAAAATGCTAGCTACCACCAAAGCAAAGGCACTAAGGCTCCTGATGACAGAGAGATAAAGTCTGGAGGTCAAATAGAGAGAATAGCCAAGGATCTATAGTTGATGGGTCACCAGCAGGAGTGTCCCTGAGTTACTGGTATGGCCACCTGGTCTATGCTTGTTTTTAATCCCCCTATAGATGACCAAATATCTTATAAGACAATCAGGGTTCTCTTATGCAAGGGCTTAATCTTGCTGGTAAAAGAATTTTCAAACAGACTCAGAAGGAAACTTAACCATTTTATGAATATTTGCAAGCACAATAGGGCAGGCAAACCATAAATCTTGTTAGCTTCCAGAAGGAAAGAGCTATAACTTAAGTAGGAGAGAGAGTAGGGCCTTTTGAGCTGAGGTCTAAGGTAGGCTCAGCAGTGAGGTCTGCATGCAGCTGTACCAGGTAGGAGGTGTCGACAGAGAAACACTGATGAGCAGAGGGTCAGGACAAGTGTGCTTTCCAAAGAAGAGATGGAACAAGAAGGAACAGTTAGACTTTTTCTATTAGAACTCCAAAGAGTGAGAAGGCAATAAAATGTAAACAACATTAGTAAACAACTAATAGTCTGTTATTAGTTTAATTTTTGAGGCAGGGTCCCATTTTGCTCACATAGATTTAGATTCTATGTGGCTAAGGATGATCTTGGATTCTGGCTTCTTATCTCCATTTCTTAAGTGTACATTGCTATGCCAAGCTTATATAACTGCTGGGGACTGAACCTGGGACTTTTGTGTGCCAAGTGATGACTCTATCAGCTGAGTTCCACTCCAGCACAGTTGTCAATATCTGTGTAAGCAACTACCCAAAATGAGACAAAATCTCATCAGGCCTAGAAAGATTGCTCAGCACCCAGAGTGCATTCTGCTCTTGCAGAGGACCCGAGTTTTATATCTAGCACTCAAATCAAATCAAGTGGCTCATAAATGCCTGTGACTCCAGCTCCGGGGAATCTGATACCTTCCTCTGACCTCCATGTGCCCCTACATGCCCATGCAACACCCCATACAGACACACATACACATCATTCACAATAATAAATCTTAAAAACTGTCGTCATCTTAGAAAATCCTCATTTTCTTCTCCTCCATGCAATCATTTCCAGAGTCGTTGCTCACTGATTTTGCCTGTTCCTGGACTTCATGTAAACAGAATCAAACATATCTGTTCATTTCACTTACACAATGCGTTGAGATTCAATGGTAATCTCATTTGATTTTTGCTCTATTGTTCATCCATATTCTGTTTCTCAGCTGTCATTTGTTTATCGTTTCTCTCATTGCAGACCAGGTTAGTCCCTTCCAGGGTGGAGCTAGCATGCAAGCATTCTTGTTCAAACTTTTTTAGAACATTGGCTTTCAGCTAGGAGTGAAAGGTGAAATTGCTGGGCCAACTGTTGTATGTTCCTGTAGCAGTACTTGAGAACTGGAGAACTGGAGGTGTGTGTGTGTGTCCAGTGCTAGGGCTCCAGGCCCACACCACCATGTCTGACTAACCTTAACTCTTCAAGTTTGCACAGCAAACACTTTACCCGTTGAACGTCTCTCTGGCCCGATTGTTGTTGACAATATTGATTCAGGGCTGACAATCTTTTGGATTTTAGCCATTTGAGTCACTGGTTCATAGTGTCACTGCTGTTGTGTTATGATATTTGTGTGTACCTGTGGCTGGTGGCAGATGGGGGATGGGGCCCCTTGCTTCAGGCGGGCTGAGGGGTAAGACCCACAGACAGCAAGAAAGAGAGAAAAGGACATAGGCTTTATTATAATGAGGGGAGGGGAGAAAGAGACAGGGAGAGAACAGGGGAGGGTGAAGGGGTGCTTGCCTTCTGGAGAGGTGGGGAGGGAGAGGGTCAAGAGATAAGAGAGAGGAAACGAAGGATGGGCGTCTTCTTAAAGGGAGCTTGGTGTCAATGCACAAGCCCATTGGCTAAAGCTCCAGGAAGTGGGACAGATCCCAACAATTGCCTTGTTTGTTTTTTCTTTCTTTCTTTTTAACTGTTGAATTTTGGGTTTCAAAGATGAGAACATGAGCAGGGACAAAACATAAAAGAAGCTGGTGATGTGCAGACCCACTATGGGCCACAGTTAGGAAGGGAAGGGACCAAGTGGTGGTTGACTAGTTATTGGTGGTTAGAGTTCTGGCTGGTGGTTTCAGGTTCTTGGCAACTCATCCAAAGAATTGAAAACTAGGGTTTACAAGTGGATTTCTGTGAGTTCGAGGCCGTTCTGGTCTATATAGTAAGTTCCAGGCTACCTGGGGCTACATAGTAAGACCTTGTCTCAAAATAAACAAATAAAATACAAGCAACAACCAACCAACCAACCAACCAGCCAATCAACCAAAGAAAACAATATCAAAACCATGGTCTTTAGCTTGGTGAGGTGGCTTAAACCTTTAATCCCAACACTTGGGACAAGGGTAGGGGGTAACGTGGGGGGGGGTTGGGGAAGATGAGGGTGGAGGCTGATCACTGTGTGTTTTAGGCCAACCAGAACTGCATTGTGAGACCCTTTTAAAAACAATACAAACAAATTCCTTGAGTACCTACACTTATGTGCAGCCCCCCACATGTATACTTAATTAATAACAAAAATAAAACATAAAAAAGATTGATGGCAGGCCACATGAGTGAAAGTAGCCAAAGGCTCTATTTTTGTTCAGGGCTTCCTTTTATGGCATTCAAGAGAAGGAGAATCAGGTTACCAGTGAGTGTGTCTATTTCAATTGATGAAACAGGTCATAATCATTTTTCTATTGTATATGTTCTTTTCTATAACATATCTCATTTTAGTCATATGTACACATAGGGGATTCTCCCCTGAAAGGTTATGAGAGGCCATGGTTTTGCCTTATTGCCTATGTATCCAACACCTGTTCCAACTGGATTAGTGGTGGTTCTATTCTTCCTGCACTGGAATGGAGGTTTAAAGGTGACATCTGTACCATTTGCCTTATTTTCAAGGTTGGTTTCCCTGGCCCTGGCTTTTAACTGTTTGGGTGTTTCTTCTTGGATATATCAGGCACTTCAATTCTCAACAAGTTCAGAATGGAATTCATTTTCTTATGGTGTCTTTTTTTCATGTATCACTGGATGAATAATGGTGTTGGAGGCCAAGAGAACAGGAACGAGGAGTGTCTGAAGCAGGGAATGGAGTTGAGTTTTTGATGCAGAACAGTGCTGGTGGAGTGAGTATGGGGGCAGGAAAGGATGGGACTAAGAAGTTCCACTGGGCAAATAAATTACCAAAATACTCCAAGAGTGGAGGGAGAGTAAGCCAAAGCTATGAAAGCTGAGCCAGCAAGAAACACTGACATTTTTAATTAAAATTTTATTTATTATAAGTGTATATGTACAGGTACATGCATGCCACCATGCATATGTGGAGGTCAATGGGCAGTGTGTAGATCTTGGTTCTTTCTTCCCACTACATAGTTACTGGAAATCAGATAGCTAGACTTGATGGCAAGTGCCTTAACCTGCTCAGCTAACTGAGCAGCCCAAGATTTTGTTTGTTTTTGGAGAGTTTCCTTACATAACTGTATCTGACCTAGAAATCACTACATAGACCAGGCTGGCCTTAAATCCATAAATACCCACCTGCCTCTGTCTCCTGAGTGCTGGGATTAAGGGCATGCAGCACCATGCCTACCACAAAAATCAGCTTTTTTTTTCTTAAACTTTATTTATTTATTTATTTATTTATTTATTTGCCTTGGTATTTGCCTAGAACTGGAACTACAGACAGTTGTGAGCTGCCATGTGGGTGCTGGGAATCGAACCCGGGTCCTCTGGAAGAGCAGCTGGTGCTCTTAACCGCTGAGCCATCTTTCCAGCCCCAAAATTGAGACAGGGTTTTTCTGTATAATCTGTGTAGCCAGGCTAGCCTCAGTTTAGGATGAACTTGAATTCCTTTTGCCTCCATTTACCAAGCATGCATCACTTCACTTGTCTAAGCAGGTGCTTTTGTATTTCTTGTAGTTATTATTTTTGATTTTCTATGTATGTCTGTGTATGGGTATGTGTCTTCTGGAGGCACTCTGGAGCCTGGAACTCTCTCTATATATATATACAGCTATATGAATGCAGTGCCTTCCACAACCAGAGAGGGCACTGGATCCCTGGAACTGGAGCTACAGACAGTTGTGAGCCACCATTTGGGTGCTGGGCATTGGACTCGGGTCCTCTGAGAGCAGCCTTGCTTTAACCACTGAGCCATCTCTCCAGCCCCTTGTTTTTTAATTAGCACACAAAGCAGGAAGTGTTTTGAGTTATTTCCATGAGAAGCGTCACTTTTCCTCCTGTGAGCTTACCTTCTGCCATCTGAGTTCTGTCACCTTCCTGTCTTAGTCAGGGTTCCTATTGCTGTGAAGAGACACCATGACTATGGAAACTCTTAGAAAGGAAGACATTTAATTGGGAGGGCAGCTTACAGTTTCTGAGATTTAGTCCATTATCACCATGGCAGGACATGGTGGCATGCAGGCAGACATGGTGCTAGAGAAGGAACTGAGAATTCTACATCTGGATTTGCAGACAACAGGAAGTGAACTGTGAGCCACATTGAGGATTGCTTGAGCATAAGAGTCCTCAAAGCCCACCCCTCATAACATACTTTCTCTAGTAAGGCTACACCTCCTAATATTGCCATTCTCTGTGGGCCTATGGGAGCCATTTTCTTTCAAACCACTGCATCCCACTCTCTGGCCCCTGTAGGCTTGTGGTCATATCATAATGCAAAACTGCATGTAGTCCAGCTTCAAAAGTTCCCATAGTCTATCTATAGCAGTCTCAAACTTGTCCAAAGTCAGTTCAATAACTTCTAAAATTGTTCAGTCTCTTCTGAGACTCATGCATTCTCTTAACTGTAACACTCTGTAAAATCACAGATTATGTAATTCCAATATACAGTGACACAGGATATACATCACTGTTCCAAAAAGAAACACAGCAAGAAAACACTGGACCAAAGCGAGACTGAAAACCAGCTGAGCAAGCTCCCTACTGTGCATCTTCATTTCTGACGTCAAATCACTCTTCAGACCAACTCCTTTCAGCTTTGTTAACTTCAACACATGTAGTAGCACAAATTTTGGTTGTATAAATGAGACTCAGAGCCAAATATTGGGGAAGGCTGAAATATCAGAGAGAGGAAGCACCATAGTCAATTCTCACCCAGCTGTCTTGCAACTTCCTCAGCCTCACTCCTGGTCACTTCTGCTAGTTGCTTCTGTTTCTGCCTGGTTTCTAGAGCTCTTCTATACCCTGTCCCATCCAGGTTAGGATTAAAGGTATGTAGCCTTGAACTCACAGAAACAGAAGAAGTTCTGTCTCTGGAGTTATGGGATTAAGGGTACAAATCACCACTCCAGCTTTCCCTGTGCTAGGATTAAAGGTGTGTGTGTTTGACTCAGCTGTTTATCTTTGTATTCAAGGATCAAGGATTTCCTGAGCTGTGTGCCTAGTATTTGACTGTGTGGTCTCTCTGATATCCCAGGATTTATTAAATATCTAACAAATATCCACAAACACATATCTTTCTCTTGGGCTGGTTCCACTTCCTGTTGGCAGCTCTCCTCAGCAGGCATCCCACTATTCTGGTATCTCCAACATTTTGGGGTTTCCAAGGCAATCCAGGCTTCACCCTCACAACTTCACACAATGGTCTCTCTCAGCCTCCACACAGGGATACCTCTGCCACATGCCTGGCCTCAGTGGCTCTCCATAGTGATAGAGGAAAGTTCCATAGCCCCTTTCTTCTATTCTTGACTCTAAAGCCAGCACTACATGGCTAAAGCTGCCAAGTTCTGCTGCCTGCTGGGGTTGGAACATGGCCCCTTATTCAATTACATTTTCACTATCTGTTTTTGATGGTTTCCTTCACTGCCTAAGCTTGACTGTTCTGAAACTTGCTCTGTAGACCAGGCTGGCCTCCAATTCTAAGTATGCCCTGTCACACCTGACCTCAAGCTTTTTTAAAAATTAATTTTCACAAGTTCAAAGCTTAGCTGGGTGGGATCTCGCTTTGAGATCACCACTACCTTTATTCCATTTTACATCTGCTTTTCTTAAATCTTTTTTTTTTTTTTTTTAATCTCTTTGAATACTGGCTTTAGCTCCATTCAACTTCCTGGTGTCTCTTTTCTCCTCACACTGAACATTTTGTATTTCCCTTCTTAGCTTGCGCCTTTTCATTATAGATCTTCATATGTGCAGACACTAGTAACTGTAGCAGGCTTTCTTTCGGGCCACCAAGCAGCTCCCAAATCATGACATGGAGACCTATAATTAGTTATAAATGCTCAGCCTTATCTCATGCTCATTTATAACTATCCCTTATAGCTTATTTAATCTATTTTTCTTCATCTATGGTTTGTCTCAGGGCTTTTACCTTTCTTTCATTCTGTATGTCCTGTGCCATGTCTGTCTGTCTGGTATCTGCCTGGCTGGCCCTGGGTGTCTCCTCTTTCTTCTCTGGAGCCTAGATTCCTCTTCCTCCTCCTCCTACTTATTTCCTCTGCCCACCCACCCATCCCTCTACTGCCCACTTATTGGCCATTCAGCTTTTTATGAGACCAATCAGGTGCCTTGGGCAGACAAGGCAGCTCATCTTTAATAATTAAACAAATGAAGAATAAACAAATATAGTATGTCTTTGCCTAGTGAAAGTAATTTCCACAACAGATAACCACAGCACAGAGTCTATACTAGGCTGTTTTGAGATTTCTTCTGCCATTGGAATTAATCCAAAACTCTTAATTGTAGTCTTGGGCAAAGTTTTTGGACAAGGGCAAAAAGCAGCCACATTCTTTGCCAAAATGTCATAAGAACAGTCTCTAGGCTACATGCTTAAATTCTCCTTTAAGGCTTCTTGAGCCAGTCAGGACCCACAGTTCAAATCTCCCTCCCACTGTCTTCCATGCTCCTACTAGGATGACCTATTAAACAATGCTGAAAGCATTCCACTGCTTTCCTAACCCAAACCCCCAAACTCCACATTCTTCCAAACAAAAGCATAGTCAGGCCTATCACAGGAATATCACAGTTCCTGGTACCAACTACTGTCTTAGTTAGGGTTTCTATTACTCTAAAGAGATACCATGACCAAGGAAACTCTTATAAAGGAGCATATGAGACCTCAAAGCCCATTTCCAGAGTGATACAACAAGGCCACACCTACTTTAACAAACCACACCTTCTAATAATGCTGCTCCCTGTGGGCCTATAGGGAGGGTCCTCTTTCTTTCAAACACTAGACCTCCCCGTCCCCTTTCCTGAGGCCCTTCTCCTCTCATGAACTTCTTTTTAGCTTCATAACAAATACTCACATTCACAACTAATGTATAACCACATAGCTACACATACATATGAGAAGCTAGGATCAGCATATGAGAGAGAGTGTGAGATACTTATTATCCTGAGTTTGGGTGACCACAACATAATATCCTCCTGTTTCATCCATTTTCCTGTCCCTGTGTATTATGTATAGTGCATTTTTATGTCCATTCACCAATGGATGGTCAGCAAGGCTGATCCGTTTCTTTGCTATTATGACTAGATCAGCAGTCAGTATGGATCGGCAAGGATCTCCGTGAATGGTAAGCTGAGTCACGTGGCAGGTTAGTTTTAGTTTTGTGAGTAACCTCTGCACAGATTTCCATGGTGGCCACAGCAATTACACCCAGCCGCAGTGGACAAGGACCCGCTTACCTCACACCCTTCCCTGTTGTCCTCACTGTTTTCTTGATAGCCATTCTGACTGGAGTGAGATGCTGTCTCAAAGGCATTTTAATATGCACTTCTCTGACAACTGAGGGCGTTGAACACGTTAAAATTAATGCTTGGTTATGTTGCTCCTTTTGAGAACTGTTCAGCTCATTGGCCCACTTGTTAGTTGGTGAGGTTTTGGTTTTCTTTCTCCTTTGCTTTATTTCTTCCTTTGTTTCTTTTCTCTCTCTTCCTATTTTTAAATTTCAAGGAATAGTTTCTCTGTGTAGCCCTGATTGTCCTAGACCAGGCTGGACTCACACTCAGAGATCCCCTGGCTATTTCCTGAGTGCTGGGTTTTTAGCTGTCTATAGTCTAGACAGTAACCTCCACCTGGGGTATAGCGATGACAAGGATGTCATTCTGTGGGCCTTCCCTTTCTCCAGGGCCTTAGTTACTTGTCACCGCATTTGTCAATTCAGGGGCTGTTTCCTGTGCTATTGGGGTTCCTTCCATTCTGGAAGTTCTTATTTGTATCTCTATCTTGACGTGTTTCTTCTTAGAAGTTTGAGTTTCATCTTTAAAACAAAGTCATTGATTGTGTGTGTCACACATGTGCATGTATCAGGTGACAAATACAGATCTAGATTTATTCTTCTGTAATATTCTTTTCGTTTGTTTTTGCCAGCAACTTCTGTTGAACAGGACTTTTTCCAATTATGCTACTGATACCTTTATCAAAATAAAGTATCTACAGCTGTGAGGTTTATCTCATGTTTTACACATCAGTATTAATGCCATGCTGTCTCTGTCACTATGGCACAATAGTATGGTTTAAGGTCAGATACTGTGATTTATCTAATGGTGTTGAATTGACTATCTGTGGTTTTATGTGTTTCTGTCTGAATCTTCAGGTTGGTTGTTCTAGTTCCATCAAGAATATTATTGGGAAAAAAGCCAGCAGTGGTGGCTCACGCCTTTAGTCCCAGCACTGGGGAGACAGGAAGGTGGATGTCTGCAAGTTTGAAGCCACCCTGATCTACAGAGTGAGTTCTAGGACAGCTAGGACTGTTACACAGAGAATCCCTGTCTCAAAAACTAAAACAAACAAACAAAAAAAGAATATCATTGAAATTTTGATAAGGGTTGCACTGAATCTGTAGATTAATTCTATACTTCTAATGTTAGTATAGATATTTTGATATTCTCAATATTGCCAGGAAAATGCTCTTAATGGCTGGCTGGGCATTTCTCCAGCCCCGCTACCATGAGCATTCTTGTATTTTGTTAAGAGTTCTTGTATCCAGCTCACCATGGAGATTGAGCTATATCTTTGTTGTTGTTGTTTTATCTGGCTTTGGTATAGTAATGCTGGCTGTATAGAGTGAATCTGGCAGTGTTTCTTCCTGTTCTGTTTTATGAACAATTTGAGAGGTGCTGCTGGGTCTTCATTAAAGAGTGGAATCTGAGAGATGGCTGCTCTCCTGTAGAACCAGAGCTTGATTCACTGCACTTACAAGGCAGCTCACAACCACCTGTGACATCAGCTCCAGGGAATCAAAGATGACAGAGGATCTGATACGTCTTCTGGCTTCCATAGGCTCTACATGCATGTGGTGCACATACAGGCAGAAACACTCATATACATCAAATAAATTAAGTCAATAAAACACTGTTTAATAAGTTTGTAATTGTAAATAAGTTTGGATGGAATTCAGCAGTGAGTCTGTATGATCCTAGGTTTTTCATTGTGAAGAGTATAAGCCTCTGGAGCCACACAACGGGCCAAGCACCTCCCCCAGGATCTCTACCTTCCAGGTTCCATCCACAGAAGGCTCTAACTGCCCTAACATCAGACCCTGTCCACACCCTAAAAAGAAAAATGCTCAGTATCTGGACATGAAATCCTACCAATCTTCATCCTGGAAAGCTCCACCCTGAGAAGTTCCACCCATTCCCAAGAAGCTCTCTATGAGCTCTGTATTCCATCATTTTATTGCTGTTTCTCGATCAGAGCAGCTGCCCTCTTGTGTGAGGTTTGTTGTGCAGTATGGCTTTGTGGTATTCCTTGGCTACCAGAAGACCTCTCCATCTGAGCTGCGGTGCTCCCAAGGAGACTTCAATTATTATTGCTTTAGTCTCACTGCTTTAGGTATGTTTAAAATGATTCAATCTGCTTAAGCCAGAGATTTTAAAGATGTTGACTTGAGAAGATCCAGGAATAAGGAGCTACTGAGGGGTGAGGTGAGGGCATGAATTTTGAGAGTGGAAAGATTAGTGAAATCTAGGGTCATGCTATGTTTGATGCTGCTCACCTTTAATCCCCGCAACTCTGGAGGCAGAGGCAGATAGATCTCTGTGAGTTCCAGACCAGAGCTACATAGTGAGATCCTCCCTCTCTCTCCCCCCCATACACACACACACACACACACACACACACATATACACACACATATACATATTCTAGTAGTACAAGATAATGGAAGGTTTGTTGCATCTCCATTGCTCACAACTCCTCATCATAGTATATGTGCATCTTTATAACCTGGACTTGTTATCTCATGGATACAGTGTGTATCCCTTAGCTTTTGCTACAGTTATACTGTGTAACAATCTCCAGAGATTCTTTATTGGGTTACTATTGTTCACACAGGATATCAGCTATAAGGATGGTTTTCTGGCACTCTTTAGTTGTCAGTAAACCATAAGGTTTGTTCCAAAGTGTCCTTTTACTCTGAGACCTGGGTTGAGGGAGCTGCTTCTCTCTGGTATGGATGTTTGTATTATTTTCATCTTGAGAGATACAATATGAAAAATATAACCTGATGCTTCTTGACAGGTCATGTCACTTCACATATGCTCTCTGTATATGTCTGTGTATGTTTCCTCTCTGTAGATGTCTGAGCATCTTCTCTGTAGATGTCTATCTGAACATCCTCTCTGTAGATGTCTGTCTGAGCATCTTCTCTGTAGATGTCTGAGCATCTTCTCTGTAGATGTCTATCTGAGCATCTTCTCTGTAGATGTCTGTCTGAGCATCCTCTCTGGATGTCTGTCTGAGCATCCTCTCTGTAGATGTCTATCTGAGCATCCTCTCTGTAGATGTCTACTTGAACATCCTCTCTGTAGATATCTGTCTGAGCATCTTCTCTGTAGATGTCTGAGCATCCTCTCTGTAGATGTCCATCTGAGCATCTTCTCTGTAGATGTCTACTTGAACATCCTCTCTGTAGA